>OX465444.1:11922431-12211743 GCA_950005045.1 Agrotis exclamationis
AAATTACACTAGTACAATAGTTGTTTTATTTTCTAGGCTTGCAGTTGGCCCTTCATGGTACAATGTAATGTCACAACAACAACTCTGCCACCAACATCGACAACCACAGAGGAATCAACAACAACAAGTACAACAGAAGATGACACAACTACTAGTACAACTGAAGACACTACGACAACTAGTACAACTGAAGAAATAACAACAACTAGTACAACAGAGGCTGACACAACTACTAGTACAACAGAGGCTGACACAACTACTAGTACAACAGAGGCAGACACAACTACTAGTACAACTGAAGAAATAACTACAACCAGTACAACAGAGGCTGACACAACTACTAGTACAACAGAGGCTGACACAACTACTAGTACAACAGAGGCTGACACAACAACTAGTACAACTGAAGAAATAACTACAACCAGTACAACAGAGGCTGACACAACTACTAGTACAACAGAGGCTGACACAACTACTAGTACAACAGAGGCTGACACAACTACTAGTACAACAGAGGCTGACACAACTACTAGTACAACAGAGGCTGACACAACTACTAGTACAACAGAGGCAGACACAACTACTAGTACAACTGAAGAAATAACTACAACCAGTACAACAGAGGCTGACACAACTACTAGTACAACAGAGGCTGACACAACTACTAGTACAACAGAGGCTGACACAACTACTAGTACAACAGAGGCAGACACAACTACTAGTACAACTGAAGAAATAACTACAACCAGTACAACAGAGGCTGACACAACTACTAGTACAACAGAGGCTGACACAACTACTAGTACAACAGAGGCTGACACAACAACTAGTACAACTGAAGAAATAACTACAACCAGTACAACAGAGGCTGACACAACTACTAGTACAACAGAGGCCGACACAACTACTAGTACAACAGAGGCTGACACAACTACCAGTACAACAGAGGCTGACACAACTACTAGTACAACAGAGGCTGACACAACTACTAGTACAACAGAGGCTGACACAACTACTAGTACAACAGAGGCTGACACAACTACTAGTACAACAGAGGCAGACACAACTACTAGTACAACTGAAGAAATAACTACAACCAGTACAACAGAGGCTGACACAACTACTAGTACAACAGAGGCTGACACAACTACTAGTACAACAGAGGCTGACACAACAACTAGTACAACTGAAGAAATAACTACAACCAGTACAACAGAGGCTGACACAACTACTAGTACAACAGAGGCCGACACAACTACTAGTACAACAGAGGCTGACACAACTACCAGTACAACAGAGGCTGACACAACTACTAGTACAACTGAAGAGATAACAACAACTAGTACAACAGAGGCTGACACAACTACTAGTACAACTGAAGAGATAACAACAACTAGTACAACAGAGGCTGACACAACTACTAGTACAACTGAAGAGATAACAACAACTAGTACAACAGAGGCTGACACAACTACTAGTACAACAGAGGCTGACACAACTACTAGTACAACTGAAGAGATAACAACAACTAGTACAACAGAGGCTGACACCACTACTACTACAACAGAGGCCGACACAACTACTAGTACAACAGAGGCCGACACAACTACTAGTACAACAGAGGCCGACACAACTACTAGTACAACAGAGGCTGACACAACTACTAGTACAACAGAGGCTGACACAACTACTAGTACAACAGAGGCTGACACAACTACTAGTACAACAGAGGCTGACACAACTACTAGTACAACAGAGGCTGACACAACTACTAGTACAACTGAAGAGATAACAACAACTAGTACAACAGAGGCTGACACCACTACTAGTACAACAGAGGCTGACACAACTACTAGTACAACAGAGGCTGACACAACTACTAGTACAACTGAAGAGATAACAACAACTAGTACAACAGAGGCTGACACCACTACTACTACAACAGAAGCCGACACAACTACTACTACAACAGAGGCCGACACAACTACTAGTACAACAGAGGCCGACACAACTACTAGTACAACTGAAGAGATAACAACAACTAGTACAACAGAGGCTGACACCACTACTACTACAACAGAGGCCGACACAACTACTACTACAACAGAGGCCGACACAACTACTACTACAACAGAGGCCGACACAACTACTAGTACAACAGAGGCCGACACAACTACTACTACAACAGAGGCCGACACAACTACTACTACAACAGAGGCCGACACAACTACTAGTACAACTGAAGAGATAACAACAACTAGTACAACAGAGGCTGACACAACTACTAGTACAACAGAGGCTGACACAACTACTAGTACAACTGAAGAGATAACAACAACTAGTACAACAGAGGCTGACACAACTACTAGTACAACAGAGGCTGACACCACTACTAGTACAACAGAGGCCGACACAACTACTAGTACAACAGAGGCTGACACAACTACTAGTACAACTGAAGAGATAACAACAACTAGTACAACAGAGGCTGACACAACTACTAGTACAACTGAAGAGATAACAACAACTAGTACAACAGAGGCTGACACAACTACTAGTACAACTGAAGAGATAACAACAACTAGTACAACAGAGGCTGACACAACTACTAGTACAACAGAGGCTGACACAACTACTACTACAACAGAGGCCGACACAACTACTACTACAACAGAGGCCGACACAACTACTAGTACAACAGAGGCTGACACAACTACTAGTACAACTGAAGAGATAACAACAACTAGTACAACAGAGGCTGACACAACTACTAGTACAACAGAGGCTGACACAACTACTAGTACAACTGAAGAGATAACAACTACTAGTACAACAGAGGCTGACACAACTACTAGTACAACAGAGGCTGACACAACTACTAGTACAACTGAAGAGATAACAACTACTAGTACAACAGAGGCTGACACAACTACTACTACAACAGAGGCCGACACAACTACTAGTACAACAGAGGCTGACACAACTACTAGTACAACAGAGGCTGACACAACAACTACTACAACTGAAGAAATAACTACAACAAGTACAACAGAGGCTGATACAACTACTAGTACAACAGAGGCTGACACAACTACTAGTACAACTGAAGAGATAACAACAACTAGTACAACAGAGGCTGACACAACTACTAGTACAACTGAAGAGATAACAACAACTAGTACAACAGAGGCTGACACAACTACTAGTACAACTGAAGACCTTACAACAACTAGTACAACTGAAGAGATAACAACAACTAGTACAACAGAGGCTGACACAACAACTAGTACAACAGAGGCTGACACCACTACTAGTACATCAGAGGTTGACACAACTACTAGTACAACAGAGGCTGACACCACTACTAGTACAACAGAGGCTGACACAACTACTAGTACAACAGAGGCTGACACAACTACTAGTACAACAGAGGCTGACACCACTACTAGTACAACAGAGGCTGACACCACTACTAGTACAACAGAGGCTGACACAACTACTAGTACAACTGAAGAGATAACAACTACTAGTACAACAGAGGCTGACACCACTACTAGTACAACAGAGGCTGACACAACTACTAGTACAACAGAGGCTGACACAACTACTAGTACAACAGAGGCTGACACCACTACTAGTACAACAGAGGCTGACACAACTACTAGTACAACTGAAGAGATAACAACTACTAGTACAACAGAGGCTGACACAACTACTAGTACAACAGAGGCTGACACAACTACTAGTACAACAGAGGCTGACACAACTACTAGTACAACAGAGGCTGACACCACTACTAGTACAACAGAGGCTGACACCACTACTAGTACAACAGAGGCTGACACAACTACTAGTACAACAGAGGCTGACACAACTACTACTACAACAGAGGCCGACACAACTACTAGTACAACTGAAGAGATAACAACAACTAGTACAACAGAGGCTGACACAACTACTAGTACAACAGAGGCTGACACCACTACTAGTACAACAGAGGCTGACACCACTACTAGTACAACAGAGGCTGACACAACTACTAGTACAACAGAGGCTGACACAACTACTACTACAACAGAGGCCGACACAACTACTAGTACAACTGAAGAGATAACAACAACTAGTACAACAGAGGCTGACACAACTACTAGTACAACAGAGGCTGACACCACTACTAGTACAACAGAGGCTGACACAACTACTAGTACAACAGAGGCTGACACAACTACTACTACAACAGAGGCTGACACCACTACTAGTACAACTGAAGAGATAACAACTACTAGTACAACAGAGGCTGACACCACTACTAGTACAACAGAGGCTGACACAACTACTAGTACAACTGAAGAGATAACAACTACTAGTACAACAGAGGCTGACACAACTACTAGTACAACAGAGGCCGACACAACTACTAGTACAACTGAAGAGATAACAACAACTAGTACAACAGAGGCTGACACAACTACTAGTACAACAGAGGCTGACACCACTACTAGTACAATAGAGGCTGACACCACTACTAGTACAACAGAGGCTGACACAACTACTAGTACAACTGAAGAGATAACAACAACTAGTACAACAGAGGCTGACACAACTACTACTACAACAGAGGCTGACACAACTACTACTACAACAGAGGCCGACACAACTACTAGTACAACTGAAGAGATAACAACTACTAGTACAACAGAGGCTGACACAACTACTAGTACAACAGAGGCTGACACAACTACTAGTACAACAGAGGCTGACACAACTACTAGTACAACTGAAGAGATAACAACAACTAGTACAACAGAGGCTGACACAACTACTAGTACAACAGAGGCTGACACAACTACTAGTACAACAGAGGCTGACACAACTACTAGTACAACTGAAGAGATAACAACTACTAGTACAACAGAGGCTGACACAACTACTACTACAACAGAGGCCGACACAACTACTAGTACAACTGAAGAGATAACAACAACTAGTACAACAGAGGCTGACACAACTACTAGTACAACAGAGGCTGACACCACTACTAGTACAACTGAAGAGATAACAACAACTAGTACAACAGAGGCTGACACAACTACTAGTACAACAGAGGCTGACACAACTACTAGTACAACAGAGGCTGACACAACTACTAGTACAACAGAGGCTGACACCACTACTAGTACAACTGAAGAGATAACAACAACTAGTACAACAGAGGCTGACACAACTACTAGTACAACTGAAGACACTACAACTCCTCAGGTAACTACTACAACTACAGATTCTACAACAACAACGACCACACCTGTGGAGATCACGCCTCCTGTTACAGAACCCACATCAACAACATCAGCTGCGGAAAATACCACAGTAACAGAGTCCACCACAACTGAGGGAACCACACCTGAGGAGACCTCACCTCCTGAGACCACACCTACTGTTACAGAATCTACATCAACAACATCAACTGAGGACACTACCACAGTAACAGAGTCCACCACAACTGAGGAAACCACGCCTGAGGAGACCTCACCTCCTGAGACCACACCTACTGTTACAGAACCTACATCAACGACATCAACTGAGGACACTACCACAGTAACAGAGTCCACCGCAACTGAGGAAGCCACACCTGAGGCGACCACACCTGAGGAGACCTCACCTCCTGAGGCCACACCTACTGTTACGGAACCTACATCAACAACATCAACTGAGGACACTACCACAGTAACAGAGTCCACCGCAACTGAGGAAGCCACACCTGAGGCGACCACACCTGAGGAGACCTCACCTCCTGAGACCACACCTACTGTTACAGAACCTACATCAACAACATCAACTGAGGACACTACCACAGTAACAGAGTCCACCGCAACTGAGGAAGCCACACCTGAGGCGACCTCACCTCCTGAGACCACACCTACTGTTACAGAACCTACATCAACACTATCAACTGAGGACACTACCACAGTAACAGAGTCCGCCGCAACTGAGGAAGCCACACCTGAGGCGACCACACCTGGGGAGACCTCACCGCCTGAGACCACACCTACTGTTACAGAACCTACATCAACACTATCAACTGAGGACACTACCACAGTAACAGAGTCCACCGCAACTGAGGAAGCCACACCTGAGGCGACCACACCTGAGGAGACCTCACCTCCTGAGACCACACCTACTGTTACAGAACCTACATCAACCACATCAACTGAGGACACTACCACAGTAACAGAGTCCGCCGCAACTGAGGAAGCCACACCTGAGGCGACCACACCTGAGGAGACCACACCTACTGTTACAGAACCTACATCAACACTATCAACTGAGGACACTACCACAGTAACAGAGTCCGCCGCAACTGAGGAAGCCACACCTGAGGCGACCACACCTGAGGAGACCTCACCTCCTGAGACCACACCTACTGTTACAGAACCTACATCAACACTATCAACTGAGGACACTACCACAGTAACAGAGTCCACCGCAACTGAGGAAACCACATCTGAGGAGACCTCACCGCCTGAGACCACACCTACTGTTACAGAACCTACATCAACACTATCAACTGAGGAAACTACCACAGTAACAGAGTCCGCCGCAACTGAGGAAGCCACACCTGAGGCGACCACACCTGAGGAGACCTTACCTCCTGAGACCACACCTACTGTTACAGAACCTACATCAACAACATCAACTGAGGACACTACCACAGTAACAGAGTCCACCGCAACTGAGGAAGCCACACCTGAGGCGACCACACCTGAGGAGACCTCACCTCCTGAGACCACACCTACTGTTACAGAACCTACATCAACAACATCAACTGAGGACACTACCACAGTAACAGAGTCCACCGCAACTGAGGAAGCCACACCTGAGGCGACCACACCTGAGGAGACCTCACCTCCTGAGACCACACCTACTGTTATAGAACCTACATCAACAACTTCAACTGAGGAAACTACCACAGTAACAGAGTCCACCACAACTGAGGAAACCACACCCGAAGAGACCTCACCGCCTGAGACCACACCTACTGTTACAGAACCTACATTAACACTATCAACTGAGGACACTACCACAGTAACAGAGTCCGCCGCAACTGAGGAAGCCACACCTGAGGCGACCACACCTGAGGAGACCTCACCTCCTGAGACCACACCTACTGTTACAGAACCTACATCAACCACATCAACTGAGGACACTACCACAGTAACAGAGTCCACCGCAACTGAGGAAGCCACACCTGAGGCGACCTCACCTCCTGAGACCACACCTACTGTTACAGAACCTACATCAACACTATCAACTGAGGACACTACCACAGTAACAGAGTCCGCCGCAACTGAGGAAGCCACACCTGAGGCGACCACACCTGAGGAGACCTCACCTCCTGAGGCCACACCTACTGTTACGGAACCTACATCAACAACATCAACTGAGGACACTACCACAGTAACAGAGTCCATCGCAACTGAGGAAACCACATCTGAGGAGACCTCACCGCCTGAGACCACACCTACTGTTACAGAACCTACATCAACACTATCAACTGAGGACACTACCACAGTAACAGAGTCCGCCGCAACTGAGGAAGCCACACCTGAGGCGACCACACCTGAGGAGACCTTACCTCCTGAGACCACACCTACTGTTACAGAACCTACATCAACAACATCAACTGAGGACACTACCACAGTAACAGAGTCCACCGCAACTGAGGAAGCCACACCTGAGGCGACCACACCTGAGGAGACCTCACCTCCTGAGACCACACCTACTGTTACAGAACCTACATCAACACTATCAACTGAGGACACTACCACAGTAACAGAGTCCGCCGCAACTGAGGAAGCCACACCTGAGGCGACCACACCTGAGGAGACCTCACCTCCTGAGACCACACCTACTGTTACAGAACCTACATCAACCACATCAACTGAGGACACTACCACAGTAACAGAGTCCACCGCAACTGAGGAAGCCACACCTGAGGCGACCTCACCTCCTGAGACCACACCTACTGTTACAGAACCTACATCAACACTATCAACTGAGGACACTACCACAGTAACAGAGTCCGCCGCAACTGAGGAAGCCACACCTGAGGCGACCACACCTGGGGAGACCTCACCGCCTGAGACCACACCTACTGTTACAGAACCTACATCAACACTATCAACTGAGGACACTACCACAGTAACAGAGTCCACCGCAACTGAGGAAGCCACACCTGAGGCGACCACACCTGAGGAGACCTCACCTCCTGAGACCACACCTACTGTTACAGAACCTACATCAACACTATCAACTGAGGACACTACCACAGTAACAGAGTCCACCGCAACTGAGGAAACCACATCTGAGGAGACCTCACCGCCTGAGACCACACCTACTGTTACAGAACCTACATCAACACTATCAACTGAGGACACTACCACAGTAACAGAGTCCGCCGCAACTGAGGAAGCCACACCTGAGGCGACCACACCTGAGGAGACCTCACCTCCTGAGACCACACCTACTGTTACAGAACCTACATCAACACTATCAACTGAGGACACTACCACAGTAACAGAGTCCACCGCAACTGAGGAAACCACATCTGAGGAGACCTCACCGCCTGAGACCACACCTACTGTTACAGAACCTACATCAACACTATCAACTGAGGAAACTACCACAGTAACAGAGTCCGCCGCAACTGAGGAAGCCACACCTGAGGCGACCACACCTGAGGAGACCTTACCTCCTGAGACCACACCTACTGTTACAGAACCTACATCAACAACATCAACTGAGGACACTACCACAGTAACAGAGTCCACCGCAACTGAGGAAGCCACGCCTGAGGCGACCACACCTGAGGAGACCTCACCTCCTGAGACCACACCTACTGTTACAGAACCTACATCAACAACATCAACTGAGGACACTACCACAGTAACAGAGTCCACCGCAACTGAGGAAGCCACACCTGAGGCGACCACACCTGCGGAGACCTCACCTCCTGCATCAACAACATCAACTGAGGACACTACCACAGTAACAGAGCCCACTACAACTGAAGGAACCACACCTGAGGAAACTAACACTTCTTCAGAATCTACAACTACTGATGATTCCACCACACCGACAGAACCCACGACAACAACTAATACTGAGGAACCCACAGAATCATCCACTGTAACCACTGAGGTACCTACAACAATCACACAACCGAACATTTTAACAACGATCACAACCACTTCTTATGAACCATCAACCACTCACAAATCAAAAACTTCTCATGATTGAATCACCACATGTAACCCAACAACTACATAATTACCCGACAATCACATACAAATCGACTACGGTAACATCCTGAGGTATCATCACCTTCAACAGTTACACAACCCATCGCAATAACAGATTAAACCATAACCACAACATATGAATCATCAACTAATCTTAATCCAACAACAACTCATGAATCACAAATTAACCAACGCCCCATGTAATTAGTGGACGCCCCCTAAATGAAACAACGATCACAGATAAATAAATGTATTCTTACGACCCAAATACCTCTAATACCCCAACAAACCAACAACTGATATCAATAATTTATCTTCCACCACACAGGTATCATCATCAACAACACCTGGGGTGCCATCTACTCCGGAGGAGCCGTCTTCACCTACGGACTACACAAGTACGACAGTCGACGGAGACGGAACAACTCAGGTATCGTTATCAACATATGAACCAACAACACAGGATTACACAACTGATGAGTCTACAACATTAGAGCCAACAACTCCAGACTCTACAACATACGAACCAACAATAACAGAGTCCACAACTTATGAACCAACAACTTACATACCAACTACACAAGACCCTACAACTGAAGAGACTGTCACAACCTTAAAACCAACAACACCAGATTACACAACTTACGAACCAACAACACCGGATTCAACAACTTACGAACCTACAACACAAGGTACCACAACTGAAGAGATTTTAACAACACTTGAGCCAATTTACGATACGACAACACCAGATTACACAACTTACGAACCAACAACACCGGATTCAACAACTTACGAACCTACAACACAAGGTACCACAACTGAAGAGATTTTAACAACACTTGAGCCAATTTACGATACGACAACACCAGATTACACAACTTACGAACCAACAACACCGGATTCAACAACTTACGAACCTACAACACAAGATACCACAACTGAAGAGATTTTAACAACACTTGAGCCAATTTACGATACGACAACACCGGATTCCACAACTTACGAACCAACAACACACGATGCCACAACGGATGACTCTACATCACTAGAGCCTGTTACACAAGACACCATAACCGATGATCCAATCATTACCAAATTACTGAAATACTTAAACAAGTAAATTGAGAACGTTCATCCCATTTTCGAAACCAATAAATTATTTTGAGCATATTTTAGTTTCCTTTTATTAAATACACACACATTGATAGAACCAACTACACATGAACTCACAACTAATGAATCAACAACATTGGAGTCAACAACTAATGAACCAACAACATTAGATCCAACAGCACACGAAACAACTGGCTATCAACTTACGTCAGTAGAGTTAACGGAGTAATTTAACCAGCAGTTTCTCTCTACCTGAATGTGTTTGGCTTTACTTTTGTTGGGTCTAAAGTATTTGTCGGTTCATAAGACGTATAATGTTTCTTGTGTTGTTGGTTCATAAGTAATTAGTTCAAGAAGAGTGTTGTGTTATGACACTACAACTTAAAAATGACTACAACTCAATAGCCTACAACTAATGAACAAACAACAGTGGGGGTACAATATTTCAACAACACAAAAACACTTCACAGATCAAACAAATGTTTCGACATTGAATAGAATGACAATTTTATAACGTTTCAAAACCAAAAAATAAGTACATTGTACAAATAACATTTCAATTAACTTTATTTTTGTTATTAATGTTATTTTCTTACGATTTTTTTTTGGGGTGGCAAAATTATCAAATGAGTCCTCCCGCCCTGGGTGGGGCGGAAGGGACTGTCAGACTCTTACTGACTGAAATCCACCCGTGTTCCTTCGGATGCCCTTTACGTTCCGGGGCCACGGTATCCTGGATTAAGAAAAATCCGCGACCCCAGCAGGCATTTGGCCCCATAAGGGGCCCCGTCGGTGACGCGTGAAACACGACGCGCCACCGACCCGGGCTTGCTCCTTGGTCGGACGGCGAGCATACCCATTACTCACCGTCTGCAAGCCCGCTCCGCCGCTGTGCCCTCTGCTATTCAGAGGGACACGCGTTGGAGCCTCCACCCGACAGGCTATTCGCATACGGGCAAAGAGACCCCTTAGGCACAGTGCCTAAGAAGAGTTTTTGCCCGCATCCCAGGGCGCACCGGCCCGAAAAACTGGTCTTCCCCCCGGACGTATCCGAGAGGGAACTCCAGTCCACGGGCGCACGTGAAGGTTTCCTGTCTTAGCACCCCATTTTCTTACGATTAATGTATATTTGAAAGTGTCCATGAAGTCACAATATGGCGCCAAGGAAATTCTATTGTTTGTTGAAATGCATAGTACCTATTTAGACGCTAGAGCCAACGGGCTCAGTTGGAAATAAGAGAGTTTGCTATACATAATCATGTAAGTATACAAGCAGTTGCGTGGGCATGCAGGCGGCGAGTAACGGGCAACTCGCCGCCCAACCATGGACCATGCCCGGGTCGACGGCGCGTTGTGTTCCACACGCGCATCAAAGACCGTCAGCAAGATGACAGGGCCCCCCTGTAGAGGGCCAAAGCATGCCGGGGTCGCGGGACTTATACCATTACCGTGACCCTGGAACGTAAAGGGCTAATGAAGGTCTCCGTGGATTTTAGTCATTACAAGTCTGACAGTCCCTCCTGCCCTGCCCTGGGCAATACAAGCAGTTCAAAACCAACATAATATGTCACTTATAGACAGACAGAATGTACTGAGCGGCTGATGACGCAATGCGACGCAATAGGCTATTTGACAGTATCAATAAATTATAAATCTAATAAGTCCGTTATTTAGAGTTTTGAAAAATAACGGACACAATTTTTTCTTATGTAAAATCAATGAATATTTACCAAGTTATAACACATCAAGACTCGAGAGTGGGGCTCGTGACGTCAGAATTCAGTAAAAATGTACTAAATTGTGACGTATTGGCAATTTTGAAAGCATCATATTTCCGTCAATTTGGGTTTGCGTAAAAAAAGAAAAAATACGGGTCAAATATTATTTGTTAATCTAACTGACGGATTAATTAGAATTTTTTAGTCAAATAGCCTATTCGACCGATTTCAACTACAAGTGAAAATCATCCTTACCACTACGACATAATGACGTAAAACGTGCGGTTTTGGGGTAGATGAAAAACAAAACACGCTCGCAACGATGACGTAAGTCAGTCGAATTGTTTCATTATATCGTAGTAGCAAGGACGACTTTCATTTTTAGTTAATAGAAATTGCTAAATGAAAAGTAATTCATCATCCACCTGCCTCTTCACAATCACATTGGGCTTTCAAATACAGCTGAATATCAGTATTTTACATTGTTCGACTGCCTAACTGACCTCCGCAACCCAGCAACTGGGTTATACGATAACCCTTGGTAAGATTGGTTGCCAGACTTTCAAGGTCCGGTTGGAAAGTAACGACTGTCAAAGACCTATAAATGCACGCCAGAATCAAGGGCTTTATTTAATTTCCGAGGCACGGAGGAAACTCGCTATGATAGTTAGTCAATCCACAGACAAACCTAGGCAAATGCGGCTTAACCTGTACAGCTGTTTTTATTTAGCCACGAGTTCCTCAAAGCTCCAGCTGCGATAGGAAAATGTAAGACAAAATATAATTTGGTCTGTTTTTCCGATTTTGGGCACAGAAACTAAAATTGATGGTTTTCTTGAGATCTTTGATAGGATGCTTTTCTTTTTGCTTAGTCACAATACGGAACGAAGGTCTACTCTTAGTTGATACGCATTATAAGACACAACAACTAAAATACAGTTTGAGATTACTTCAGCTGATGGCACAATGTCACCAAAAGACAATGGTATGAAAGATTCGACAATTGGTTAAGCGTCTAGAGTACTGATTCAGAGAGACGCAGTTTCAAGTCCTGCTCGCAGGCAAAATTTGCTTTCCGAAAAAATCTTTAAAATAAACTTATTGGTAACACTAGAGCTCACAGTATACTGACTTCTACTAACACAGGCTTACCAACAACTGATATGCCAGGTTGCTTAACAATAAATCAACATGATTCCATGGATTTACTCGGACATCATAGATTCTCTATAATAAAAAAAAATAATAAATAAAATAGCCTTTTTATTCTACTACCAATTTACAAAATTACAATAAAATTTCATACTTGCAACAATTAAACAATAATATATTATTTATCTGAATAATTAATTAGATTCATATGTCAAATTTTAAGTATTATAATTTAATTTTAATTGATTTTAAATAAGATACAATTTTTATTTATTAAAATTCATGTCATTAAATTAGTTTAGTCCGTAGTAGTCGCCTCCTTGGCGTAGGCCTCCCCCATTCTTTTCCAGAATTGTCTGTCTCTGGCTTTGGTCATCCAGTTCGGTCCTAGTCTTTTTGTAAATATGTCTGCCCATCTTTTCCTTTGGCGTCCTCTAGATCTTGTTCCTTCTCTTGGAATCCATTCTATGACTTTTTTGGTCCATCTCTAATTTGCCATTCGACATATGTGACCCGCCCAGTTCTCTATACCTAGAGATTCTCTATACCGCCTTAATAAATTCATATTATTTAATCGGAAATGAGACTTGAATCGTGTCATTTCGCTCATTTAAATTTAATAACGCATGTTTTGTTACACGTGGTCAATCCGTGGATTCAAGTGTCAAAGGCCATGCATTACTGACTGAGCTGCCTCCTTGGAACAGAAAGCACGTAAAGCCAGAAAGTTGGTCTCGGCTGTCATTTGTAGATTTTTGACAGTAGTTACAAATATTTTATGGCCCGAAGATCTCACAACTGATCTGACCAAGAGGTACCCAGTTGGGTCGCGGGACTGTCTAAATAAGTAACCGTGACCGTGGAACGTGAGTGGCAACTGAAGGAATAGGGTGGAGTCCGTTACGCTCCACCCAGAACGTGAGGACTGATTTGATGATTATACCACTCATAAAAAGGGTATATTCCTAACCTGATCCGCAATCCTATCCCGGGTCAGGTTAGAAATATACCATAAAAAGGGGTACCCAGGTAATACTGAGTAATAACTCAGTCCTAACTGGGTTGTGGAGGTCATTTAGGCAGCTCCATAAGAGATTTCTTAATGAAATAAGCAGTGCCTTTGTTCTCTTTTATTAAACGTTATTTCTTGTCATTGTGTGTTCTGTGTTCATATATAAAAAATAAAATATAAAATAAAAAACACTGATATTCAACTGTATCTGTTTAAACTGACGACAACATAAACACTGTTTTAGGCTATCACGGTTTGTTTCACAATTTAAAATGTCAAAACGCCATGATCGCGGGATGACTCCCGCGATCATGGCGCTTGCAACAGCGTCGAAATATCGGGAACTCAAAATAATAAATAATCACGGAAGATATCCCGTAAGTGACATTTTAAATTGTGACGACAACATAGTTGAAAAACTGCTAGGAAGATGATGAACTAAAATGTGCAAGTTCTCTATTATCACTGTAGACTTTTTGCGACATACGTAGGCGGTCCCATAATGAACTGGCCTGATATAGTTCTACGCGACATGTCGCTACATGTTGTGTTGCATTAAATAGTACGTTTATCGTGCACTTAATATAAGAAACATGCATCGACATGAAATGCTTAGTCTTAGTTTAACAGGCATTTGAATAACGAGAGTCGCGTATTTTTTCAAAATGTCGAAAACTGAGTATCGAAGTGTCATAAAGTTTCTGTTTAAAGAAGGTTTATCCCCTGCCCAAATAAAAGAACGACTGGATGGCGTGTATAAGGAGTCTGCCCCCTCCTATAGTACAGTTAAAAATTGGGTGAAAGAGTTTCGCCTTGGGAGAGAAACCGTCGAAGACATTGGTCACGACGGTCGACCTGTGGAAGTGCTCACTCCCGAAACGATTGCTCTTATCGAAGAGGAGGTTCTGAGTGACCGCCGTTTGAAGATTAAAGAAATTGCAGCTAGGCTTGGGCTCTCTAAAAGTACCGTTCATCGCGCGATCCATGAACATCTTCACATGAAAAAAGTGAGTGCAAGATGGGTACCGAAACTTCTTTCAGCGGTACAGAGACAGGAAAGAGTGCGCTGCGCTTCGGAGTTTTTGGATCTTTGTGGTGAAAATTCAAAGACTGTGATCGAGCGGCTAGTGACTGGTGATGAAACTATGATCTTGTATTATGATCCACAAAGCAAGCGCGAGTCAATGGAATGGCGTTATAAGGGTGAAAAGCCCCCTAGAAAGGCAAAGGTGCAACAATCAACTAAAAAACTGATGTGCACAATCTTTTGGGATTTTCAAGGCATTTTGATGGTGGATTTTAAAGAACGTAATACAGTCGTGAACGGCGAATATTACGCTTCCTTAATATATAAATTACGAGACAACATAAAGGAAAAACGAAGAGGCAAGCTGTCTAAAGGTGTCCTGTTGCTCCATGACAACGCCCCCGTTCATACCGCTGGTGTTTCGAAGGATGCAGTTCGTCAATGCGGGTTCACAGAAGTTGAACATCCACCTTACAGTCCAGACATGGCCCCGTACGACTATTATTTATTTCCTTTAAAGCGGGACTTAAGAGGAAGAAAATTTTCAAGCGATGAAGAGTTGCAGGCGGCCGTCTTCAGTCATTTTGAGGATAAAAATTGTGATTATTTTTATAAAGGTTTAGAGATGTTGATTCACAGATGTCAGAAGTGTGTTAACATTCATGGTGACTATATTGAAAAATAAAATTGGTTTCGTTTCATTTCCTTCATTGGTTCATAGTTAGGCCAATTCATTATGGGACCGCCTACGTAAGTACTGCGAGAGCTGAAATATTATGATCAAAAACAATGCTTGATCAAAAACTTTAGTACCTAATAACAGAATGAAATCCTTAACAGGACGACACGGATTTGCCCCCAGTGGCCGATGCGACTACCCCGGATCCAAACAGCACAGACGAAAATGATACAACAAGTGATGATTATTCAACAATAGAAGAATCAACAGAAAATGATCACTCCTCAACTACACCTGATTACGATTCCACCACGGAATCTTCTACAACTGATTATGAATCTACCCCTGGAGATTATGATTCCACCCCTGTAGATTACGATTCTACGACTGTACAATCAACAACTTCAGATTATGGATCAACGCCAGATTATGACTCAACAACAACATCAACATCATCTTCAGACGATGATTATTCATCGTCAACTCCTGGTTACGGATCTACGTCAGAAGATAATGACTCAACATCTTCTGACGAAGGTTATTCATCAACAACCGAATTTTCAACAATTAATCCTGGAAATTCTACCACGGAATTAGAAAGTACAGCTACTACAGAGCCGTCTACGACAGAGAAATTTGACCCTTGTCCTCCGGGCACTTATGGAAATGTGCCGCATCCAGAGTTATGTGATTCCTTCTATTTGTGCGCTAGTGGCGTAGCTGTGGAGTTGAAGTGTTCTGCTGGATTCGAATTTGATCCAGAATTAAAGGTAAGGTTAAGGTATACATACATATAGAAACTCAAGCCTTTAGTTACTAAAGTGTCGTGGCGCCTCAGAAGCATATTGGAGTGTCGTGTCTTCTATATCTATATCTTCTGGCTCGACTCAACACGCCACGACACGTAATTATGATCCTCTTACATTAATACTTTATTTCACACTTTTTAAACTTTACTTTTCAGACTTGCGTAGCTATTGCTCCAGGTGGATGCACTCTAGGTAACGCCGGGTCAACTACAAGCCTTTACCCGAATACAGAAACGTCTTCAGAATCAAACCTGTCCAGCTCTACCACTGAAGGAGTAACTCCACCACCAATATGCCCTGAAGGAGTTTGGGGTAACATTCCTCATGAGTACCGATGTGACTCTTTCTACATGTGTGCGGGTGGCAATGCTATTTTGTTGACCTGCAGTGAAGGTTTTGAATTCGACCCTGTTCTATCCGTGAGTTTCATTTTAATACTTATTTCATATGGTAACGGCACCATAGGTGACGGCTAAGCGATCCCACTGGTGGTAGTAGCCCTCACCAGGGTCGCTTCGCTCGCGACAACCATCTTGTCGAAGTCTAGTGCCAAATAGTTTTTACTGTGTTCCATTGGTCCTTGTGAGTTCCAGTTTCTCTGGCTGAGCTTGATCTTTTGGGTCGCGAGACTGTCTCGTCAGATAACCGTGACGCTGGAACGTAAAGGGCTATTGAAGGATCACCGTGGACTTTAGTCAGTACAAGTTTGACAATGCCCAGTTGGGGATGGTAGACATTGCATGTCTTTGAATTTCTGGTTCTAGGACATGCTTGTTTCCTCACGAATTCACGATATATCCTTCACCGTTTTGAGAGACACCGCCTGATTGCGTTCGAAACCATGACTTATAACTGCTCTCTGAACCACCAATACTCCTTTGTTTTGACTGTTCTTCAAATATAATAACCACCTATTACTTCCAGACCTGCGTTGCCATTGCCGAAGGCGGCTGCACATATAACACTTCCACACCGACCCCAGAAACCACCACATTGGACCCCATTTCCTCCGTCTGCCCCCCGGGCACTTGGGGAAACGTCCCCCACCCTGAAATCTGTGAGGCCTTCTACTTGTGTACTGGTGGCATACCGATACAACTGCTTTGCAGTAATGGATTTGAGTTCGATCCAGTGACTTCGGTGAGTTGAGCTTTATTTTGTTCTTACTGTTATTGTGATGGCGGAACATTGATCATTGGCTTTGTCCAGCTCGTTCCATCATCTCTTATGGTTGGCGTAGTGGCTGAGCATTCGACTGCTGCGTAGCCTGTCACGGGTTCAATCCCCGCATGGGACAAAATGTATGACCTACAAATATTTGGTTCGGGTCACGGTATTTGTGTGTGTGAGTGTTCTGTTTGTAAACCCATCCACGATACAAAAGAAATTTCTGGTGTGGGGCAAAATTGGATTTCTCCTAACAAAGAAACAATACACGCTGTAACAGGATTTGTAAATGTGAAAGTTTATGAAGATGGATGGATGGATGATCGTTACGCTTTAAGTTAACAAAAATTTCACGGCTTCAATTAAATAAGACACATTTATAATACTTTGTATCTTAGGAGCACACGGTCTTATCATTAGATGAAAAGTATAATTTAATTTAATAATAATAATAATAATTACTTTATTTTTTCTCTACACAAAGGATCACATTACAAAGAATACAATCTATAAATTACAGTATGAAATATACGTATATGTTCCTTTGTGAGAGACTAATATAATTAACAGTTACCAAAAGACGTCAGTAGCTGAGCTATTAAACAGGTTCATTTACGTCAGAAATTTAATACAGCAATTCGTAATTTTACAACTAATGTCTTATTACTAAAATTCATTTTGGGTATCCCTGATAGAATGCCAATTAGTTTCGCTGTGAATAAATTTAATTTAATCCAATTTACTTTCAGCAATGTGTACTAATAGTTGAAGGAGGTTGTACGTACAATAAAGGCACAACTACTGACAATGGAGAAACTGTGTCCACAACTGAGACCTCACCTTCAGAAATATCAGATCCAACAACATCGACCACTACAGGAGTATCTGACACAACATCAGCTGAAATCACAACGGATGTCTCCAATCCAGGAGAGTCTGATTCTACAACAGTTACAACAACTCAAGGAGATACAGATTCCACAACAACTACTCCAAATGAATCAGATACAACAACTGATGCTCAAGGAGAGTCTGATTCTACAACAGTTACAACAACTCAAGGAGATACAGATTCCACAACAACTACTCCAAATGAATCAGATACAACAACTGATGCTCAAGGAGAGTCTGATTCTACAACAGTAACAACAACTCAAGGAGATACAGATTCCACAACAACTACTCCAAATGAATCAGATACAACAACTGATGCTCAAGGAGAGTCTGATTCTACAACAGTAACAACAACTCAAGGAGATACAGATTCCACAACAACTACTCCAAATGAATCAGATACAACAACTGATGCTCAAGGAGAGTCTGATTCTACAACAGTTACAACAACTCAAGGAGATACAGATTCCACAACAACTACTCCAAATGAATCAGATACAACAACTGATGCTCAAGGAGAGTCTGATTCTACAACAGTAACAACAACTCAAGGAGATACAGATTCCACAACAACTACTCCAAATGAATCAGATACAACAACTGATGCTCAAGGAGAGTCTGATTCTACAACAGTAACAACAACTCAAGGAGATACAGATTCCACAACAATTACTCCAAATGAATCAGATACAACAACTGATGCTCAAGGAGAGTCTGATTCTACAACAGTAACAACAACTCAAGGAGATACAGATTCCACAACAACTACTCCAAATGAATCAGATACAACAACTGATGCTCAAGGAGAGTCTGATTCTACAACAGTAACAACAACTCAAGGAGACACAGATTCCACAACAACTACTCCAAATGAATCAGATACAACAACTGATGCTCAAGGAGAGTCTGGTTCTACAACAGTAAGAACAACTCTAGGAGATACAGATTCGACAACAGCTACTCCAAATGATTCAGATACAACAACTGATTCTGAAGGAGAATCAGATACAACTCCAAGTGAAGAAACTGTTTCACCGACCGTTGAAACAACAACACCATCTACATCAACAATAACCACAGTGTCATCAACAGAGGAACCAATCGATCCTTGTCCACCTGGCGAATATGGTAACGTCCCTCATCCAGAGCATTGTAACAAGTATTATTTATGTTTAATAGCCAGCCCGCCGATAGAACTTACATGCCCTGCCGGATTTGAATTCGACCCCGCGTCTGTGGTAAGTGATCCATTATTAAAGTTTTTTGATGTTTAATATCTTTATTATCCCATTCAGGAGTGATTTCGTGAAATGCAACGGAAACTGGAACAGGACTGGTAAAAAGTAACTAATATCTTATTATATAGGGTGTTAAAAAATCAACTGCAGGAATTTCGTGTGCGTACTCGGTATCAAAAACCAAGTACATTCCAAAAAAAAAAATTTCTTTTTGAGCACTTTTTAAAAAAAAAAAATTTTTTTTCAATTTTTTTTTTACAAAATTATTAATTTTTTTTTCAAGCATATTTCTATTGGCCTATTAATATGGCCAATAAAATAAGTTATTTGTAAGTATTTCGATAAATTGCCAGTCCGAAGTCTGCAAAATGTGATGGGAAAGTTGGGATCAGCTGTGAACGCTACATACGGGTGAACGACCTCAAAGAGCAATCAAATTCATTAACATGACCAAAAAAAAATGCTCGAAAAAATTTTTTTTTCTTTGGAATGTACTTGGTTTTTGATACCGAGTACGCACACGAAATTCCTGCAGTTGATTTTTTAACACCTTGTATACATGTATAATAAGATATATGTACGCTCACCACTTAGACTGAAATCGTAAATGAGCTGTAAGAGTTGTTAATACTAACAGACCGCCTATTTGATTTAACCAATCCTGTTTCAGTGCTTACGTACAGAGCTCCGTAACAAATTACTTTAACAAAAGCGCTAGGAAAGAAGTTCCACATCATAACATGCCTGGAAATGTCTTTCAAGTATCGATTCGACCCTTTCTCTAATCCATTCTATATTTTCAGGCATGTATACCGATAGCACCGGGAGGTTGCACACTCGGTTCTGGAACCACAGAAACTCCTGAGCCATCCATACCTCCTTTAATAGAATCGTCCACGAATAGGGCAACAACCATAGTGACTTCACCACCAATCTGTCCTGCGGACGTTTATGGAAATGTGCCCCATCCACATCTATGTGAATCATTCTATATATGCGCTGGAGGAACACCGATACAGTCGTTCTGTAGTGAGGGGCAGGAATTTGATCCTAAGACCAAGGTAAGTTTATTCTATAACCAGTACCTCTACCATGAGTTTACACAGCCAAACTCGCTAGCGTCTCCGTAAATTATTTGTATGAAATATTGTACAGCGCCCCTAGCGTTCACAGTGAGAATTAAAATTCGTACCATGAGCTAGAGCATGAGCTATGTAGATTACGATTGGTTAAAATCCTAACGTAATCTATACGACGGTCACTAGCGTTTTTCAGCTGTCGTCATACAAAACGGTACCATGAGTTACCAATACTACAGGCGCTAGCGAACGATACGCTTGCTATAGTAGTTACGTAGCTCACTAGCTTTTTGGCGTGTGAAACATGTATCTACATTAAAAGTATAAACGTTTTTGAGTCTAAAAAGTCAAAATAATGCTTGCAAGAGCTTTTTAGCATGGACTATCTTAGTTTCCGCTTAATTCGGAGACTACAATGTTAATTCCAAGCTTAAATATTAATTTATTAAAATAAACAGACCCTTTAAAAAAGCGTTTGACGATTTGTGCACATTATTGTTGATTTGTTGCGATTCTCACGTCCTTAGACACTTGAACTTGGTTGACTTAATAGGTACACTTTCACATTTTCAAGTGGCTTGGCACATTTACCTGCGTTTAGGGGAAACTATTTTGGAATTTTATAACTTTATGTTTTTAAATACTTGAATACCAAGTAAAAACATTCCTTTTCATGAAATCCACCAATAATTAAAACAATGAGGCACTTTATAGTAAATAATCCAAATAATCTATTGTTATAAACTTTCAAACCATACAACGCAGTGTCAGTGAACAAGGGCAAGGTCAACGAACAATAGACGACAGTGACATTTCATAAGCCGTTCTCTCTTCTTATTTGTAAGGAAGAAAGAAACAAAACATAAGTAGTGAAGTCAGCAACACGACACCATCTATCGAGCTTACGTTATCGCCTGCGTAAGATTCAATTAATCTCATGGTGCCGGCAGTATCGTAATCTATTTGATCCAAGTTAGCACGCTAGCGATTTCGACGATAGCGTGTAAGTTTCCGATGACAACTCATGGTAAAGGTACTGTTTAACATCTTAAAACTCACAAGACTTTCACATTTATCATCATCATCAGCTAATAATGTTCCCATTGCTGGCCAGAATACACCAGCAGGCCCAGTGTGGGTTGGTAGCCATCACATGCCTTCGAATTTTTGGTTTTAGGCCATGCTGGTTTCCTTAGTATTTTCCTTCACCGTTTTGAGAGCAGTAGTGATGAAATAAACTACACAAAATAATGCGCCTGGTTGGGTTCGAACATCATTGGCATTTTTTTAGCGTGGTAAAGCCGTTAAATGAGTCCTCCCACCCAGGGCAGAGCGGGAGGGACTGTCAGACTCGTACTGATTAAAATCCACGGTGTCCTTCAATAGCCGTTTACGTTCCGGGGTCACGGTAATTCGTGAGCCCCGCGACTCCGGCAGGCTTTGGCCCTCTTAAGGGGGCCCCATCATAATACTGACACTCTTTGAGCCGCGCGTGGCTTTGAGGCGCGCTCATCATTGGCATTACATTCTTTTATCATTGTAATTGTTTTCTTCCAGACCTGTGTCCCAATTGCTGAAGGCGGCTGCACCCTCGGCCCCGCAACCACTACCGAGCCTCCATCAACAACGACACCTGCACCCATATGTCCCCCAGGGCAATGGGGTAATGTGGCTGACCCTGAAGACTGCAGCTCTTTCTATATGTGTGCGGGAGAAAACGCAATAAAATGGACTTGCAGCGAAGGTTTTGAGTTCGACCCTAATTTGAACGTGAGTTTAATAATATCTATCACCACTCAACAAACATCTGTTCACCATCAACGCGACAGACAGCCCATCATGCAGGGGCTGTCTGAACGCGGATGAAACGACAACCCACGTAATCCTGGAATGCGAGGGTGTTGCTAACCAACAGGCACAAAACCTCGGCACTCCGAGGTCTGGAATGGTAAAGGGCGTTCCTCAACGTACAATTTATGCTCCACTACTCTTTTAAATATTTAAGAAACAACTGTAGATAGTGTTTAAATAACTTAGTTTTTATTTCCCCAGACCTGTGTTCCCATCGCCGAAGGAGGATGCACCCTCGGCCAAGGCTCATCCGATTCTAGTTCATCCGAGCCAGAAATTACAACTGCAGTTCCCGGCACCACCCTGGACGTAACAACGACAGAGGACGCGACGCCTGAAGTGACACAATCGACTGCAGAAGCGACACCATCTTCTTCCGAAGCGACACAGTCTAATTCTGAAGCCACACCATCTACTTCCGAAGCGACACCATCAACTTCTGAAGAGACACCATCAACTTCTGAAGCGACACCATCAACTTCTGAAGCGACACCATCAACTTCTGAAGCGACACCATCTACTTCTGAAGCAACACCATCAACTTCTGAAGTGACACCATCAACTTCTGAAGCGACACCATCTACTTCTGAAGCGACACCATCTACTTCTGAAGCGACACCATCTACTTCTGAAGCGACACCATCTACTTCTGAAGCGACACCATCTACTTCTGAAGCGACACCATCTACTTCTGAAGTGACACAAATGACTTCGGAAAGTGAGCAGGTGACTACGCCGGCGCCACTTTGCCCACCTGGAGTAGTTGGAGTTATCCCGCACCCGGACAAGTGCACTTCGTTCGTCATGTGCACCGGCGCACAAGGATTCGAACAACATTGTTCTGAGGGGCAGGAATTTGACCCCAACTTACTGGTGAGTCTCAATTTAATATTAATTAAACAGAGACTGCCTCGTCTCTATTCAACGCGTGTCTATAAGTGAGCCAGGCCTTACCTTATCTAGCATAGGGTGGCTTTATTATGGTAATGGACAAAAGCATGGAAAATGTATTGTGACGACTGCAAAAACGTAACTAAGTATACTGATTTATGACATCGTTATTTAAGAGGGCTCAATGTATTTCCAAAATATACGTTGCGTATCTTCAAGATGAGGATTTTAGAAGAGACTGGCAGCAATATATTATATTTATTTGTCCTGGCTATGTCCCTAAGCCACCGTCGATCATATCCCACCGATCTTTTCTTTCTCTGTGCCATATCCAATTTTCCTTTAAAGGTACGTTTAATTACAACAGGAAAATAATATTATAGCTTTTTTTAAACTTACATCTTCTTCTATTATATAAAAATCAATTGCTGTTCGTTAGTCTCGCTAAAACTCGAGAATGGCTGGACCGATTTGGCTAATTTTGGTCTTGAATTACTTCTGGAAGTCCAGGGAAGGTTCAAAAGGTGAGGCGGTACAAAGATTGCCCAGTCAGCTAGTATTAAATATTTTTTCTCTCTTCACAGACTTGTGTACTTATCGCCGAAGGAGGATGCACCCTCGGCCAAGGTACACCACCGGGAGATGATAACACAAGTGGAGAAGATTCAAGTTCATTAGAGCCAGAAATTACAACTTCCGCTTCCGACACGACTCTGAAAGTAACAACGGCTTCAATACCAGAGGACACGACGCCTGAAGTGACACAGTCGACTCCTGAAGTGACACAGTCGACTCCTGAAGTGACACAGTCGACTCCTGAAGTGACACAGTCGACTCCTGAAGCGACACCATCTACTTCTGAAGCGACACCATCAACTTCTGAAGCGACACCATCAACTTATGAAGCGACTCCATCAACTTCTGAGGCGACACAAATGACTTCGGAAAGTGAGCAGGTGACTACTCCGGCGCCACTTTGCCCACCTGGAGTAGTCGGAGTTATCCCGCACCCGGACAAGTGCACTTCGTTCGTCATGTGCACCGGCGCACAAGGATTCGAACAACATTGTTCTGAGGGGCAGGAATTTGACCCCAACTTACTGGTGAGTCTCAATTTAATATTAATTAAACAGAGACTGCCTCGTCTCTATTCAACGCGTGTCTATAAGTGAGACAGGCCTTTCCTTATCTAGCATAGGGTGGCTTTATTATGGTAATGGACAAAAGCATGGAAAATGTATTGTGACGACTGCAAAAACGCAGCGAAGTATACTGATTTATGACATCGTTATTTAAGAGGGCTCAATGCATTTCCAAAATATACGTTGCGTATCTTAAAGATTAGGATTTTAGAAGAGACTGGCAACAATATATTATGTTTATTGTGTCCCTAAGCCACCGTCGACCATATCCCACCGATTTTTTCTTTCTCTGTGCCATATACAATTTTCCTTTATAGGTACGTTTAATTACAACAGGAAAATAATATTATAGCTTTTTTTAACTCACATATTCAATCTTTTTTCTCTCTTCACAGACTTGTGTACTTATCGCCGAAGGAGGATGCACCCTCGGCCAAGGTACACCACCAGGAGATGATGACACAAGTGGAGAAGATTCAAGTTCATTAGAGCCAGAAATTACAACTTCCGCTTCCGACACGACTCTGACAGTAACAACGACTTCAAGACCAGAGGACACGACGCCTGAAGTGACACAGTCGACTCTTGAAGTGACACAGTCGACTCCTGAAGTGACACAGTCGACTCCTGAAGCGACACCATCTACTTCTGAAGCGACACCATCAACTTCTGAAGCGACACCATCAACTTCTGAGGCGACACAAATGACTTCGGAAAGTGAGCAGGTGACTACGCCGGCGCCACTTTGCCCACCTGGAGTAGTCGGAGTTATCCCGCACCCGGACAAGTGCACTTCGTTCGTCATGTGCACCGGCGCACAAGGATTCGAACAACATTGTTCTGAGGGGCAGGAATTTGACCCCAACTTACTGGTGAGTCTCAATTTAATATTAATTAAACAGAGACTGCCTCGTCTCTATTCAACGCGTGTCTATAAGGCCGTGCGCTGCGTTAAGCGGGCGTTCGTCGCGGGTGTCCGTCACGGGGACCCGCGCCGTGCTCCGTCGCGGACAAATTTACCCCGTCGGTCTCCCGCCTCTCGCAGCACCGCCAGTCCAATATGATCGCGCGGGTGTACAGTCGATATCATGTATATGTCACGTCTAGATTGTTGTGAGGAAAATTTAACGCAACGGCGCTCACTGATTTCCTAGAAAAATCTCCGCTCGCGTGCTCCGTCACACGGACACCCGTCGCCCACAGGGCGGGTCCGCCGCCCGCGCCGCGTGGGACGGGCGACCCGCTGCACGCTGCGCTGATCTATGAGATTACATGAAACAGCACGCTACGTGGGCGCCCGCGACGGACGCCCGCTTAACACAGCGCACGGCCTTAGTGAGACAGGCCTTTCCTTATCTAGCATAGGGTGGCTTTATTATAGTAATGGACAAAAGCATAGAAAATGTATTGTGACGACTGCAAAAACGTAGCAAAGTATATTGATTTATGACATCGTTATTTAAGAGGGCTAAATGTATTTC
Organism: Agrotis exclamationis; assembly: GCA_950005045.1. Lineage (NCBI taxonomy): Eukaryota > Metazoa > Arthropoda > Insecta > Lepidoptera > Noctuidae > Agrotis > Agrotis exclamationis. Next base: position 11,948,987 of record OX465444.1, read on the forward strand.
CAAAATATACGTTACGTATCTTCAAGATTAGGATTTTAGAAGAGACTGGCAACAATATATTATGTTTATTGTGTCCCTAAGCCACCGTCGACCATATCCCACCGATTTTTTCTTTCTCTGTGCCATATACAATTTTCCTTTATAGGTACGTTTAATTACAACAGGAAAATAATATTATAGCTTTTTTTAACTCACATATTCAATCTTTTTTCTCTCTTCACAGACTTGTGTACTTATCGCTGAAGGAGGATGCACCCTCAGCCAAGGTACACCACCAGGAGATGATGACACAAGTGGAGAAGATTCAAGTTCATTAGAGCCAGAAATTACAACTTCCGCTTCCGACACGACTCTGAAAGTAACAACGGCTTCATTACCAGAGGACACGACGCCTGAAGTGACACAGTCGACTCCTCAAGTGACACAGTCGACTCCTGAAGTGACACAGTCAACTCCTGAAGCGACACCATCTACTTCTGAAGCGACACCATCAACTTCTGAAGCGACACCATCAACTTCTGAAGCGACACCATCAACTTCTGAAGCGACACCATCAACTTCTGAAGCGACACCATCAACTTCTGAGGCAACACAAATGACTTCGGAAAGTGAGCAGGTGACTACGCCGGCACCACTTTGCCCACCGGGAGTAGTCGGAGTTATTCCGCACCCGGACAAGTGCACTTCGTTCGTCATGTGCACCGGCGCACAAGGATTCGAACAACATTGTTCTGAGGGGCAGGAATTTGACCCCAACTTACTGGTGAGTCTCAATTTAATATTAATTAAACAGAGACTGCCTCGTCTCTATTCAATGCGTGTCTATAAGTGAGACAGGCCTTTCCTGATCTAGCATAGGATGGCTTTATTATGGTAATGGACAAAAGCATGGAAAATGTATTGTGACGACTGCAAAACCGTAGCAAATTATACTGATTTATGACATCGTTGTTTAAGAGGGCTCTCTCTGTAGTCGGTCCCTCATGTCTGAGGATCGTGGTCAGCTTCGGAGTTGCATCTGAAGCGGATGATCCGCCTCCACCGGTTTCTGTCCAGCGCGTCCTTTACCACCGAGTAGAATTTAGAGGATGATGATTCCTTCACCTGATCTGTCCATCGAGTTGGTGAACGACCGCGCGATCGTTTGCCTTCGGTGTTCCCAACCACAATCAGTTTTTCCAAGCTTTCATCGTCTCTGCGCACCAGGTGGCCGAATAAGAGAGAATGCGTTGTTGGCATATAGTTGACAAGCGAGTCTTTATTCGAAGCTGACTTAGGATCGATGCATTGGTGCGTTATGCAGTCCATGGTATTCTCAGCATTCGCCTCCAGCATCACATCTCAAAGGCATCAATCCTCTGTCTCTGCTCAATGAGGGCTCAATGTATTTCCAAAATATACGTTGCGTATCTTCAAGATTAGGATTTTAGAAGAGACTGGCAGCAATATATTATATTTATTTGTCCTGGCTGTGTCCCTAAGCCACCGTCGATCATATCCCACCGTTCTTTTCTTTCTCTGTGCCATATACAATTTTCCTTTATAGGTACGTTTAATTACAACAGGAAAATAATATTATAGCTTTTTTTAACTTACATATTAAATATTTTTTCTTTCTTCACAGACTTGTGTACTTATCGCCGAAGGAGGATGCACCCTCGGCCAAGGTACACCACCGGGAGATGATAACACAAGTGGAGAAGATTCAAGTTCATTAGAGCCAGAAATTACAACTTCCGCTTCCGACACGACTCTGAAAGTAACAACGGCTTCAATACCAGAGGACACGACGCCTGAAGTGACACAGTCGACTCCTAAAGTGACACAGTCGACGCCTGACGTGACACAGTCGACTCCTGCAGTGACACAGTCGACTCCTGAAGTGACACAGTCGACTCCTGAAGCGACAGAGTCGACTCCTGAAGTGACACAGTCGACTCCTGAAGCGACAACATCTACTTCTGAAGCGACACCATCAACTTCAGAAGCGACACCGTCAATTTCTGAAGCGACTCCATCAACTTCTGAGGCGACACAAATGACTTCGGAAAGTGAGCAGGTGACTACGCCGGCGCCACTTTGCCCACCTGGAGTAGTCGGAGTTATCCCGCACCCGGACAAGTGCACTTCGTTCGTCATGTGCACCGGCGCACAAGGATTCGAACAACATTGTTCTGAGGGGCAGGAATTTGACCCCAACTTACTGGTGAGTCTCAATTTAATATTCATTTGACAAAAATGGTCTTGAACTAAAATGGCCATGATTCCAGGAAACACAAGTAGAGATATGGTGTCTGTAAATGGTGCAAGCCTTTGTCCATCAAAGGGTGGCTGTATGATAATGATTATGGACATAATCAACATTGTGGCAACAACTATTTCAACCCTCTATTCTGCTAATTAGAATGTACCAGTAAGACATTGTTATTTATAAGGAATCAATCCATTCCTATAATACAGACAATTCGTTTCAATTCAGATTTATAAAAAAAAAAAACACTTTTAATCTCCACAGGACTGTGTACCTATCGCCGAAGGCGGATGCACTCTCGGTCAAAACACAGCGACTACTCTTAGAGATGCAGACGCTTCTGACACGACCCTGGAAGTAACAACGACTTCAACACCAGAAGACACGACGCCTGAAGTGACACAGTCAACTCCTGAAGCAACATCATCAACTTCTGAAGCGACACCATCTACTTCTGAGGCGACACAAATTACTTCGGAAAGTGAGCAGGTGACTACGCCGGCGCCACTATGCCCACCTGGAGTAGTCGGAGTTATCCCGCACCCGGACAAGTGCACTTCGTTCGTCATGTGCACCGGCGCACAAGGATTCGAACAACATTGTTCTGAGGGGCAGGAATTTGACCCCAACTTACTGGTGAGTCTCAATTTAATATTAATTAAACAGAGACTGCCTCGACTCTATTCAACGCGTGTCTATAAGTAAAACAGGCCTTTCCTTATCTAGCATAGGGTGGCTTTATTATGGTAATGGACAAAAGCATGGAAAATGTATTGTGACGACTGCAAAAACGCAGCAAAGTATAGTGATTTATGACATCGTTATTTAAGAGGGCTCAATGCATTTCCAAAATATACGTTGCGTATCTTAAAGATTAGGATTTTAGAAGAGACTGGCAACAATATATTATGTTTATTGTGTCCCTAAGCCACCGTCGACCATATCCCACCGATTTTTTCTTTCTCTGTGCCATATACAATTTTCCTTTATAGGTACGTTTAATTACAACAGGAAAATAATATTATAGCTTTTTTTAACTTACGTACTCAATATTTTTTCTCTCTTCACAGACTTGTGTACTTATCGCCGAAGGAGGATGCACCCTCGGCCAAGGTACACCACCGGGAGATGATAACACAAGTGGAGAAGATTCAAGTTCATTAGAGCCAGAAATTACAAGTTCCGCTTCCGACACGACTCTGAAAGTAACAACGGCTTCAATACCAGAGGACACGACGCCTGAAGTGACACAGTCGACTCCTGAAGTGACACAGTCGCCTCCTGAAGTTACACAGTCGACTCTTGAAGTGACACAGTCGACTCCTGAAGTGACACAGTCGACTCCTGAAGCGACAGAGTCGACTCCTGAAGTGACACAGTCGACTCCTGAAGCGACAACATCTACTTCTGAAGCGACACCATCAACTTTAGAAGCGACACCATCTACTTCTGAAGCGACACCATCAACTTCTGAGGCGACACAAATGACTTCGGAAAGTGAGCAGGTGACTACGCCGGCGCCGCTTTGCCCACCTGGAGTAGTCGGAGTTATCCCGCACCCGGACAAGTGCACTTCGTTCGTCATGTGCACCGGCGCACAAGGATTCGAACAACATTGTTCTGAAGGGCAGGAATTTGACCCCAGCTTACTGGTGAGTCTCAATTTAATATTAATTAAACAGAGACTGCCTCGTCTTTATTCAACGCGTGTCTACAAGTGAGACAAGCCTTTCCTTATCTAGCATAGGGTGGCTTTATTATGGTAATGGACAAAAGCATGGTAAAATGTATTGTGACGACTGCAAAAACGTAGCAAAGTATACTGATTTATGACATCGTTGTTTAAGAGGGCTCAATGTATTTCCAAAATATATGTCGCGTATATTCAAGATTAGAATTTTAGAAGAGACTGGCAGAAATATATTTTATTAATTTGTCCTGGCTGTGTCCCTAAGCCACCGTCGATTTTATCCCACCGATCTTTTCTTTCTCTGTGCCATATTATACAATTTTCGTTTGTAGGTACGTTTAATAACAACAGGAAAAAATATTATAGCTTTTTTTAACTTACATATTGAATATTTTTTCTCTCTTCACAGACTTGTGTGCTTATCGCTGAAGGAGGATGCACCCTCGGCCAAGGTACACCACCAGGGGATGATAACACAAATGGAGAAGATTCAAGTTCATCAGAGCCAGAAAATACCACTTCTGCTTCCGACACGACTCTGAAAGTAACAACGACTTCAATACCAGAGGACACGACGCCTGAAGTGACACAGTCGACTCCTGAAGTGACACAGTCGACTCCTGAAGTGACACAGTCGACTCCTGAAGTGACACAGTCGACGCCTGAAGTGACACAGTCGACTCCTGAAGTGACACAGTCGACTCCTGAAGTGACACAGTCGACTCCTGAAGTGACACAGTCAACTCCTGAAGCGACACCATCTACTTCTGAAGCGACACCATCAACTTCTGAAGCGACACCATCAACTTCTGAAGCGACACAAATGACTTCGGAAAGTGAGCAGGTGACTACGCCGGCGCCACTTTGTCCACCTGGAGTAGTCGGAATTATTCCGCACCCGGACAAGTGCACTTCGTTCGTCATGTGTACCGGCACACAAGGCGTCGAACAACATTGTTCTGAGGGGCAGGAGTTTGACCCAAATTTACTGGTGAGTCTCAATTTAATATTCATTTGACAAAAATGGTCTTGAACTAAAATGGCCGTGATTCCAGGAAACACAAGTACAGATACGGTGTCTGTAAATGGTGCAAGCCTTTGTCCATCAAAGGGTGGCTGTATGATAATGATTATGGGCACAATCAAGATTGTGGCAATAACTATTACAACCCACTAGTCTGCTAATTATAATGTACCAGTAAGACATTGTTATTTATAACAATCCATTCCCACAATACAGGCAATTCGTTTCAATTCAGATTTATAAAAAAAAAAACACTTTGAATCTCCACAGGACTGTGTACCTATCGCCGAAGGCGGATGCACTCTCGGACAAAACACAGAAACTACTCTTAGAGATACAGACGCTTCCGACACGACCCTTGAAGTAACAACGACTTCAACACCAGAAGACACGACGCCTGAAGTGACACAGTCGACTCCTGAAGTGACACAATCGACTCCTGAAGCGACACCATCTACTTCCGAAGCGACACCATCTACTTCTGAACCGACACCATCAACTTCTGAATCGACACCATCAAATTCTGAAGCAACACCATCAACTTCTGAAGCGATACCATCAACTTCTGAGGCGACACCATCAACTTCTGAAGCGACACCATCAAATTCTGAAGCGTCACCGTCAACTTCTGAAGCAACACCATCAACTTCTGAAGCGACTCCATCAACTTCTGAAGCGACACCATCTACTTCTGAAGTGACACAAAAGACTTCGGAAAGTGAGCAGGTGACTACGCCGGCGCCACTTTGCCCACCTGGTGTAGTCGGAGTTATCCCGCACCCGGACAAGTGCACTTCCTTCGTCATGTGCACCGGCGCACAAGGATTCGAACAACATTGTTCTGAGGGGCAGGAATTTGACACCAACTTACTGGTGAGTATCAATTTAATATTAATTAAACAGAGACTGCCTCGTCTCTATTCAACGCGTGTCTACAAGTGAGACAGGCCTTTCCTTATCTAGCATAGGGTGGCTTTATTATGGTAATGGAGAAACGCATGGAAAATGTATTGTGATGACTGCAAAAACGCAGCAAAGTATATTGATTTATGACATCGTTATTAAAGAGGGCTCAATGTATTTCCAAAATATAAGTTCCGTATCTTCATGATTAGGATTTTAGAAGAGACTGGCAGCAATATATTATATTAATTTGTCCTGGCTGTGTCCCTAAGCCACCGTCGATCATATCCCACCGATCTTTTCTTTCTCTGTGCCATATACAATTTTCCTTTATAGGTACGTTTAATTACAACAGGAAAATAATATTATTGGTTTTTTTAACTCACGTATTCAATATTTTTTCTCTCTTCACAGACTTGTGTGCTTATCGCCGAAGGAGGATGCACCCTCGGCCAAGGTACACCACCAGGAGATGATAACACAAGTGGAGAAGATTCAAGTTCATCAGAGCTAGAAATTACAACTTCCGCTTCCAACACGACACTGACAGTAACAACGACTTCAAGACCAGAGGACACGACGCCTGAAGTGACACAGTCGACTCTTGAAGTGACACAGTCGACTCCTGAAGTGACACAGTCGACTCCTGAAGCGACACCATCTACTTCTGAAGCGACACCATCAACTTCTGAAGCGACACCATCAACTTCTGAGGCGACACAAATGACTTCGGAAAGTGAGCAGGTGACTACGCCGGCGCCACTTTGCCCACCTGGAGTAGTCGGAGTTATCCCGCACCCGGACAAGTGCACTTCGTTCGTCATGTGCACCGGCGCACAAGGATTCGAACAACATTGTTCTGAGGGGCAGGAATTTGACCCCAACTTACTGGTGAGTCTCAATTTAATATTCATTTGTCAAAAAAAAACTTAAAAAAAAAATGTCACCGACTTCCCAAAAAAAAGTTCTTTTTTTTTTGTTGAAAAAGTTTTTTTTTTTGAAAAAGTTTTTTATTTAATCCTTTTTAGTTTCAATATTCAACCCAAATTATTGTCAAATACATAATTTTCTTACATGTACACTAGAATATTGTAATCCGTAGCAGTGGTAACAAAAAAAGAATCATCGAAATCAGACCAGAAACCTCGGAGTAATCGGTATAGACAATGTTGAAAACTTTTTAGGTTTATTTTTCATATTATTTTTCAAAAAGTGCAAGTCTGATTTTGATAAAATTTTAATGGGACCATTCGGGAAGTATACCCTTTCCAACAAAAAAAGATTTTTTCAAATCGGATTGTAAACGACGGAGTTATGCCCGAACACACATAAAAAAAAACATCCGAATTGAGAACCTCCTCCTTTTGGAAGTCGGTTAAAAATGGTCTTGAACTAAAATGGCCATGATTCCATGAAACACAAGTACAGATATGGTGTTTGTAAATGGTACAAGCCTTTGTCCATCAAAGGGTGGCTGTATGATAATGATTATAGACACAATCAAGATTGTGGCAACAACTATTACAACCCACTAGTCTGCTAATTAGAATGTACCGGTAAGACATTGTTATTTATAAGGAATCAATCCATTTCCATAATACGGGCAATTCGTTTCAATTCAGATTTATAAAAAAAACACTTTTTATCTCCACAGGACTGTGTACCTATCACCGAAGGAGGATGCACTCTCGGTCTCAACACAGAAACTACTCTTAGAGATACAGACGCTTCCGACACGACCCTTGAAGTTACAACGACTTCAATACAAGAGGACACGACGCCTGAAGTGACACAGTCGACTCCTGAAGTGACACAGTCGACTCCTGTCGCGACACCATCTACTTCCGAAGCGACACCATCTACTTCTGAACCGACACCATCAACTTCTGAAGCGACACCATCAAATTCTGAAGCAACATCATCAAATTCTGAAGCGTCACCATCAACTTCTGAAGCAACACCATCAACTTCTGAAGCGATACCATCAACTTCTGAAGCGACACCATCAACTTCTGAAGCGACACCATCTACTTCTGAAGCGACACCATCAACTTCTGAAGCGACGCCATTAACTGTTGAAGCGACACCATCAACTTCTGAAGCGACACCATCAACTTCTGAAGCGATATCATCAACTTCTGAAGCGACACCATCAACTTCTGAAGCGATACCACCTTCTTCTGAAGTGACACAAATGACTTCGGAAAGTGAGCAGCTGACTACGCCGGCGCCACTTTGCCCACCTGGAGTAGTCGGAGTTATCCCACACCCGGACAAGTGCACTTCGTTCGTTATGTGCACCGGCGCACAAGGATTCGAACAACATTGTTCTGAGGGGCAGGAATTTGACACCAACTTACTGGTGAGTATCAATTTAATATTAATTAAACAGAGACTGCCTCGTCTCTATTCAACGCGTGTCTACAAGTGAGACAGGCCTTTCCTTATCTAGCATAGGGTGGCTTTATTATGGTAATGGAGAAACGCATGGAAAATGTATTGTGATGACTGCAAAAACGCAGCAAAGTATATTGATTTATGACATCGTTATTAAAGAGGGCTCAATGTATTTCCAAAATATAAGTTCCGTATCTTCATGATTAGGATTTTAGAAGAGACTGGCAGCAATATATTATATTAATTTGTCCTGGCTGTGTCCCTAAGCCACTGTCGATCACATCCCACCGATCTTTTCTTTCTCTGTGCCATATACAATTTTCCTTTATAGGTACGTTTAATTACAACAGGAAAATAATATTATTGGTTTTTTTAACTCACGTATTCAATATTTTTTCTCTCTTCACAGACTTGTGTGCTTATCGCCGAAGGAGGATGCACCCTCGGCCAAGGTACACCACCAGGAGATGATAACACAAGTGGAGAAGATTCAAGTTTATCAGAGCTAGAAATTACAACTTCCGCTTCCAACACGACACTGACAGTAACAACGACTTCAAGACCAGAGGACACGACGCCTGAAGTGACACAGTCGACTCTTGAAGTGACACAGTCGACTCCTGAAGTGACACAGTCGACTCCTGAAGCGACACCATCTACTTCTGAAGCGACACCATCAACTTCTGAAGCGACACCATCAACTTCTGAGGCGACACAAATGACTTCGGAAAGTGAGCAGGTGACTACGCCGGCGCCACTTTGCCCACCTGGAGTAGTCGGAGTTATCCCGCACCCGGACAAGTGCACTTCGTTCGTCATGTGCACCGGCGCACAAGGATTCGAACAACATTGTTCTGAGGGGCAGGAATTTGACCCCAACTTACTGGTGAGTCTCAATTTAATATTCATTTGTCAAAAAAAAACTTAAAAAAAAAATGTCACCGACTTCCCAAAAAAAAGTTCTTTTTTTTTTGTTGAAAAAGTTTTTTTTTTTGAAAAAGTTTTTTATTTAATCCTTTTTAGTTTCAATATTCAACCCAAATTATTGTCAAATACATAATTTTCTTACATGTACACTAGAATATTGTAATCCGTAGCAGCGGTAACAAAAAAAGAATCATCGAAATCAGACCAGAAACCTCGGAGTAATCGGTATAGACAATGTTGAAAACTTTTTAGGTTTATTTTTCATATTATTTTTCAAAAAGTGCAAGTCTGATTTTGATAAAATTTTAATGGGACCATTCGGGAAGTATACCCTTTCCAACAAAAAAAGATTTTTTCAAATCGGATTGTAAACGACGGAGTTATGCCCGAACACACATAAAAAAAAACATCCGAATTGAGAACCTCCTCCTTTTGGAAGTCGGTTAAAAATGGTCTTGAACTAAAATGGCCATGATTCCATGAAACACAAGTACAGATATGGTGTTTGTAAATGGTACAAGCCTTTGTCCATCAAAGGGTGGCTGTATGATAATGATTATAGACACAATCAAGATTGTGGCAACAACTATTACAACCCACTAGTCTGCTAATTAGAATGTACCGGTAAGACATTGTTATTTATAAGGAATCAATCCATTTCCATAATACGGGCAATTCGTTTCAATTCAGATTTATAAAAAAAACACTTTTTATCTCCACAGGACTGTGTACCTATCACCGAAGGAGGATGCACTCTCGGTCTCAACACAGAAACTACTCTTAGAGATACAGACGCTTCCGACACGACCCTTGAAGTTACAACGACTTCAATACAAGAGGACACGACGCCTGAAGTGACACAGTCGACTCCTGAAGTGACACAGTCGACTCCTGTCGCGACACCATCTACTTCCGAAGCGACACCATCTACTTCTGAACCGACACCATCAACTTCTGAAGCGACACCATCAAATTCTGAAGCAACATCATCAAATTCTGAAGCGTCACCATCAACTTCTGAAGCAACACCATCAACTTCTGAAGCGATACCATCAACTTCTGAAGCGACACCATCAACTTCTGAAGCGACACCATCTACTTCTGAAGCGACACCATCAACTTCTGAAGCGACGCCATTAACTGTTGAAGCGACACCATCAACTTCTGAAGCGACACCATCAACTTCTGAAGCGATATCATCAACTTCTGAAGCGACACCATCAACTTCTGAAGCGATACCACCTTCTTCTGAAGTGACACAAATGACTTCGGAAAGTGAGCAGCTGACTACGCCGGCGCCACTTTGCCCACCTGGAGTAGTCGGAGTTATCCCGCACCCGGACAAGTGCACTTCGTTCGTTATGTGCACCGGCGCACAAGGATTCGAACAACATTGTTCTGAGGGGCAGGAATTTGACACCAACTTACTGGTGAGTATCAATTTAATATTAATTAAACATAGACTGCCTCGTCTCTATTCAACGCGTGTCTACAAGTGAGACAGGCCTTTCCTTATCTAGCATAGGGTGGCTTTATTATGGTAATGGAGAAACGCATGGAAAATGTATTGTGATGACTGCAAAAACGCAGCAAAGTATATTGATTTATGACATCGTTATTAAAGAGGGCTCAATGTATTTCCAAAATATAAGTTCCGTATCTTCATGATTAGGATTTTAGAAGAGACTGGCAGCAATATATTATATTAATTTGTCCTGGCTGTGTCCCTAAGCCACTGTCGATCACATCCCACCGATCTTTTCTTTCTCTGTGCCATATACAATTTTCCTTTATAGGTACGTTTAATTACAACAGGAAAATAATATTATTGGTTTTTTAACTCACGTATTCAATATTTTTTCACAGACTTGTGTGCTTATCGCCGAAGGAGGATGCACCCTCGGCCAAGGTACACCACCAGGAGATGATAACACAAGTGGAGAAGATTCAAGTTCATCAGAGCTAGAAATTACAACTTCCGCTTCCAACACGACTCTGACAGTAACAACGACTTCAAGACCAGAGGACACGACGCCTGAAGTGACACAGTCGGCTCCTGAAGTGACACAGTCGACTCTTGAAGTGACACAGTCGACTCCTGAAGTGACACAGTCGACTCCTGAAGCGACACCATCTACTTCTGAAGCGACACCATCAACTTCTGAAGCGACACCATCAACTTCTGACGCGACACAAATGACTTCGGAAAGTGAGCAGGTGACTACGCCGGTGCCACTTTGCCCACCTGGAGTAGTCGGAGTTATCCCGCACCCGGACAAGTGCACTTCGTTCGTCATGTGCACCGGCGCACAAGGATTCGAACAACATTGTTCTGAGGGGCAGGAATTTGACCCCAACTTACTGGTGAGTCTCAATTTAATATTCATTTGTCAAAAAAAAACTTTTTCACAAAAAAAAAATGTCACCGACTTCCCAAAAAAAGTTCAAAATAACCTTTTTTTTTTTTTTTTGTTTTCGGGGGGAAACATTCAAAAGGCTACCGATCTTTGGGGATAAGACCGGGAGTGTGGGATTTTTACCTCACTAAAACCACCCCGGTGATCACCACCAACACATGGGAGGAGGCCCCGTTTCCTTTTAAAAGACCTCACCGTGGCCCCCTCTGTGCAACGCCTGTTAGGGCACCTCCCTAGTGAAACTATATGATAGTTTCCTATTGACTTCGCTGTACAATTTTGTACGGCGGCACGTGACCACTATACCGCCGTCGTCTATGGGGTCACTCAGAGTCCCCACTCTGAACACCCGTGACCCCAAAACAAAACTTTTCTTTCGAAAGTCGGTCACAAAAAGTCAATAAAATAAAAAGAAAGTCAACGACCTTCGAAAGAAAAGTTTTTTGTAGGTTATTTTGAACTTTTTTTTGGGAAGTCGGTGACATTTTTTTTTTGAAAAAGTTTTTTTTTTTGAAAAAGTTTTTTATTTAATCCTTTTTAGTTTCAATATTCAACCCAAATTATTGTCAAATACATAATTTTCTTACATGTACACTAGAATATTGTAATCCGTAGCAGCGGTAATAACATCGTCCATGTATGGTACTCTTACACAATGAGCTAAAAATGAAAACTACTGCACCAAACTAAGTGAAAATTTTATGGGCCCAAATGGCAGATATACTGTATCGAACAAAAAAAGAATCATCGAAATCAGACCAGAAACCTCGGAGTAATCGGTGTAGACAATGTTGAAAACTTTTTAGGTTTATTTTTCATATTATTTTTCAAAAAGTGATAGTCTGATTTTGATAAAATTTAAATGGGACCATTCGGGAAGTATACCCTTTCCAACAAAAAAAGATTTTTTCAAATCGGATTGTAAACGACGGAGTTATGCCCGAACACACATAAAAAAAAACATCCGAATTGAGAACCTCCTCCTTTTGGAAGTCGGTTAAAAATGGTCTTGAACTAAAATGGCCGTGATTCCATGAAACACAAGTACAGATATGGTGTTTGTAAATGGTACAAGCCTTTGTCCATCAAAGGGTGGCTGTATGATAATGATTATAGACACAATCAAGATTGTGGCAACAACTATTACAACCCACTAGTCTGCTAATTAGAATGTACCGGTAAGACATTGTTATTTATAAGGAATCAATCCATTTCCATAATACAGGCAATTCGTTTCAATTCAGATTTATAAAAAAACACTTTTTATCTCCACAGGACTGTGTACCTATCACCGAAGGAGGATGCACTCTCGGTCTCAACACAGAAACTACTCTTAGAGATACAGACGCTTCCGACACGACCCTTGAAGTTACAACGACTTCAATACAAGAGGACACGACGCCTGAAGTGACACAATCGACTCCTGAAGTGACACAGTCGACTCCTGACGCGACACCATCTACTTCCGAAGCGACACCATCTACTTCCGAAGCGACACCATCTACTTCTGAACCGACACCATCAACTTCTGAAGCGACACCATCAAATCCTGAAGCAACACCATCAACTTCTGAAGCGACGCCATCTATTTCTGATGCGACACTAATGACTTCGGAAAGTGAGCAGGTGACTACGCCGGCGCCACTTTGCCCACCTGGAGTAGTCGGAGTTATCCCGCACCCGGACAAGTGCACTTCGTTCGTCATGTGCACGGGCGCACAGGGATTCGAACAACTTTGTTCTGAGGGGCTGGAATTTGACCCCAACTTACTGGTGAGTCTCAATTTCATATTAATTAAACTGAGACTACCTCGTCTCTATTCAACGCGTGTCTATAGTTGAGACAGGCCTTTCCTTATCTACCATAGGGTGGCTTTATGGTAATAATGGACAAAAGCATAGAAAACGTATAGTGGCAACTACTAAAACTCAGCAAAGTATACCTACATATTTATGACATCGTTACTTAAGAGGACTCAATGCAATTCCAAAATATACGTTGCGTACCTTCAAGATAAGAATTTCAAGAGACTGGCAGCACTAAATTATATTTTATCGGTACTGTCTCTGTCCCTAAGCCACAGTCGGTCATTTTCCACCAGACCTGATCTTTTCTTCCTCTGTGCCATATATATTTTTACTCACATATTCAATATTTTTTCTCTCTTCACAGACTTGTGTACTTATCGCCGAAGGAGGATGCACCCTCGGCCAAGGTACACCACCAGGAGATGATAATACAAGTGGAGAAGATTCAAATTCATCAGAGCCGGAAATTACAACTTCCGCTTCCGACACGACTCTGAAAGTAACAACGGCTTCATTACCAGAGGACACGACGCCTGAAGTGACACAGTCGACTCCTGAAGTGACACAGTCGACTCCTGAAGTGACACAATCGACTCCTGAAGCGACACCATCTGCTTCTGTAGCGACACAAATGACTTCAGAAAATGAGCAGGTGACTACGCCGGCGCCACTTTGCCCACCTGGAGTAGTCGGAGTTATCCCGCACCCGGACAAGTGCACTTCGTTCGTCATGTGCACTGGCGCACAAGGGTTCGAACAACATTGTTCTGAGGGGCAGGAATTTGACCCCAATTTACTGGTGAGTCTCAATTTAATATTCATTTGACAAAAATGGTCTTGAACTAAAATGGCCGTGATTCCATAAAACAAAAGTATAGATATGGTGTCTGTAAATGGTGCAAGCCTTTGTCCATCAAAGGGTGACTATATGATAATTATTATAGACACAATCAAGACTGTGGCAAAAACTATTACAACCCACCAGTCTGGTAATTAGAATGTATTGTAGCTCTACATTTTATAATCTAAGCGTTTAATATTTAAAAAAATATCTACTGTTTATTACAGATATGCATGGCAATAGCTCCAGGTGGTTGTACACTTAGCAGGGTTGCTAAAAACTCACCTGCACCAACTGTACCACCAGCCTCTGTAGCTGGAACCCCGTGTCCAGAAGGCGTTGATGAAGCCATTCCAGATGACGAGAAATGTGATACATTCTACAAATGCGTTGGAAGCTACTCTGTGAAATTGCACTGTGCTATGGGCTATGAATTTAATCCTAAAACAGAGGTAAGTTTTTGAATACCCTGGGTCTTTAATTCAAGAGTGAACAGGTTACTTCTTGGCAAGAGTGCTTCACCGTCAACCGTATGATCATTTAACATCAGACGAGGTATCTAGCCAAACGAGGGCCTATCGTAAAATAATGAATTTAAAGAGGAAAATTGGAGATCGAGTTTCGTAGTTTCGATCTCCCTATTCAAGCCGCTCTTGCCGGGGTTGGTCTGTAAAATATGACCATCCATAAAAGACTCTAGTCCTTCGTGGTATGGAAAGCACGTTAAGCTGTCCCGGGTGACATTGGCAGATCTTTGGCAGAAGTAACTGTTTGTCAGAAGGCCGACTGTCTGACAACCAGTCTTAAAGAAGGATATCACATTACTCAGTTATTGGGTTGTGGAGGTCGAATAGACAGTCGCTCCATGTAAAATACTTATATTCAGCTGCATGCAGTTCGACTGGAAGTCAACCCTAACATAGTTGGGAAAACGCTTGGCAGAGATGAAACAAATAACTTTTTATTGTATGTGAACAGTTTACTAAAGTTTCTTTTTGTTTGCAGTCCTGCGTAGAAATATCAGAAAACGGGTGCACATCAAAACTAAAGGAGAAAACAATATGATCGGCTGACACTAACGGCTATTGAACAAAATGACTTTGGCACTAAAACATTTTATTGAGTAATCTTTTTTACAACACTAGTTTATACTTTTATGGCGTTTTCGGTGCTAACTAGAAACCGATAGGCAGTCGGTCCATGTAAAATATTGATATTCAGCTGAATCAGGTTAGACTGCAAGCCGATCCTAACATAGTTGAGAAAAAGCTGAGCAGTATTGGCACTAAAAGTACCACATGGTTTTAATTAGAAAAAAAAATATTGTAACGAAGATTACTAAATAAATATTCTTGTATACAAAAATAATCCTTAGTAAATGAAACTTTGAGATCTACAACTAAAAGAAAAATGTTGTTTGATGAATTGATTGTTAAATGGAGAAGAAGTGAGAAATCTGCTAAAAGACGGAAAGAGACAAAAAATCTCTTTCTTGTGATATTTATTTGGCTTTAATTAGAGAGAATATACACGTGGCTAGATATTATTTTTCTTTTAGTAGGGCTGACTACAATTTATACTTTGATTTTGATTTTTTCTTTTATATTTATTTTTTTATTCTTTGATTTTTTTACATATTTGATTTTTCTATTAATATTATCATTTAATACTGTGGTCGTAAGTCCCAAGATATCTCGATTCGTGCCTCTTAACAATCAATTTTAGAAAAAAGGAAATTGAACAACAATAAAGAATCTGAATTTCAAATATTTTTTTGCTTGAAACTGTTAATAAATTAATGTATTTTTTTATTAATTTAACACAAATATTTGAAATATATTTCGCACCTTTATTATTAACTTTTATATTTTTATTTGAAATGTAGGATAAGATTATTTATTTTATTATTTATTGTATAAGAGTAAAGCTAGTCTGATATATAAGTTATTATATCGTTCCTAATTTAAAACCAAAGGTTAACAAAAACCCAGTGAGGTGCGAAAGAAATGTTGTAAATAAAAAGTTTCATATTTTATTTTATTTTTTATTTCTTACCTTAAATATAAATAATACCTACACTCCACACTGGAGCATTCACATATATTGTAAATAGTTCATACAGACTCATGAAGATAAACCCCTAGAACTGTTAAGTAGCGTGAAAGTGAAAGGTCACCCTACCAAAAAAAAAAAAAAAGTTTGTGACCACTAGCATAAACTGATTGTTTTTTTTTTTAATTTTATGGCTGAACAATTCAACTGTTTTATTTGTTTTGTACCTATTCGTTATTTTTCTACCGTGTTTTTGGCTTAAATTCACGGTGGCATACTAGGAATCTAGACATTCTATAATCTAAAGACGACTACATAACAATTTCAGATGAAAATTCTTTCTTATTTTGTATTTTTTAAATGCGATTTTTTAGTGATCGAGTTTTCAAATCTAAATAGTCTGAAATCGCCAACACATAAATCGCTTCACATATTTTTATGACACAGAACACAACTTCTCATCGATATAAGCACTTAACTGTTTCAGAAATTCTTTTGTTTTTCCATGAACGAATTGCAATCTAAACTGAATAGGGATTGGAAGACCCGACAGTTCTTCAGTAATCAAATTTATTGTGTCTTCTTTACCATTCCGAAATGAAGTTATAATTTGATTGAAAATTCCGTCAGGATAGTCATGTGCTATTCTGTGTAAAACTTGAGTAGTGGCCACCTTTGCCATGATTGAGAGTGCACATATACGTACAGGTTTACTAGCTTTTAGATTCCTAGAATTCATATCGTTTAAAGGATTCATGGTTTGCGTTTTTTCTGTTCGAACTTCTTCGATTTTTGTTGATTTGCAATTTGTTTTCAAAGTTTGAATAGATTCTTTTACTTCAGCGTTTCTTTTAAATCTTTTCATGAAGCTTAAAGCGCCTCCTAGGAGATTATTAAATGGGAGTTGATTTAAATCAATAGTTAAAGGTGGGGTTATAGGAGATAGTTTCAGTACCAGATTATGATCTTTAGCTTCATTTGAATCTAGTTTTCTTTCTAAATTATGATCGTTAGTGTTAGAAGACTCAGTAACTATTTCAGTTACTTGATTTACTTTGTCTGGTATCAAAGACCTGAATGCTGGAGCTTCGGCTTCTGAAATATCTTCATCGTCAACTGGATTTTCAACAGGATTTGAGTTGGCATGATTTGTATTAGTAAAAGAATTTGTTTCAAGGGAGGAATTGTTATTTAATACTTCAGTTTGAGTTTCATTGTGGAGTTCTGGTAACTGTAAAAGAAAAACAGTATTCGTTATTAGTTTTTTTTACTAAAGTAATCATAAATTAAATGGTACTGTTGTTATGGATATTAATGAGCAATTTGTCAACATCAATTAATTATTTACAAAGATAATTATAACGAATTGCATACTCGAGATCGAGTAGGGGGCAGAGCTAAATAAATATTAAAAACGTCCTATCTTCGTCAATTTTGGTTTAAGAAACAAAACATAAATACTGAAAAAATAAAACTGGTAATTTAAGTGACGGACTTATTAGAATTTTTCAACCAAATAAACATGTATGAAATAAATATAATGCTGAGAAAGAGACTTTTGTTAGCAAAAACATTATGTAGTAGAGTAGAGTAATTAAACAAACAAATATTTGTGTGTTCTGCAAGTACTTGTTTCCTAGGGAAGGCATCGTTTGAACAATACTTACAGCATTCGTTCCATTGTTTTCTCTGCCATTAATTGTGATTGCATCATTCAATTCATCGCCTAAAACCACTTGATTGATATTACTAGTTACTTGATTTTCGTCATCTTTTACATCTATTTGCTGTATAATTTCAGTAGCTATTGTATTATTTAGAGCTACTTGTTCAATGGGTTCCAAAATCTGTGAATAGTAATTACCTATAGTGTATGGTATGCCATGTTATTATGTTATAGTGGTATGGTGTGGCATCGTTGCTTATACATTTCCGAAGCCCCTAGAATTCTGATAATTTGAATTTGCTTTCCATTTTTTTTCCCTCAACCTATACTGTCACACTTATGGCCAAACGCTTCCCCAATAAAATTCCTTCTCTGAACTCTTTTCCCGGGTCGCTTGTATGCGTCTAGGTCGTCTTGCCACCTTTTTTTAGGCCTCGATGGCGTCGTCGATCTGCCGGCAGCCATTTTGTGGAGACTTTTACCAAGCGCTCATCTTACATGCGGTTGACGTGATAGGCTCAAAAAAAGTGCCATGGCTTATTCGAATAATCCTTAGTTATTTGTATTGCCAGAAGACAAAGAACTCTAAAATAGACAGTGTATTTATTAGTAACTACACAACATATTTTGTATATACCAAAACCTGTGCTAGGTTTTGGGATATACAAAATATGTTGTGTCATCATCATCATCATCAGCCTATAAATGTTCCCACTGCTGGGACACAGGCCTCCTCTCTCTGTGAGAGGGAGTGGAGCGTAATCTACCACGCGGGCCCAGTGCGGATTGGTAGATGTCACATGTCTTCGAATTTTTGGTTCTAGGACATGCCGGTTTCCTCACGATGTTTTCCTTCACCGTTTTGAGAGCAGTGATGTTGAAATAAATTACACAATGTAATGCGCCTGACGGGGTCCGAACCCACGACCTACAACTCGTAAGTCGAGGCCGATACCACTGGGCCACCACTGGTCACATATGTTGTGTAGTTATTAAAAAATAAACTGTCTATTTTAGTGTTCTTTGTCTTCTGGCAAAAGTCGTCCACTACGGGACGTAAGCCTCCCCGAAAGAACGACATCCATCCACTACCAGTCACGTTCTTAAAGTCATCGACCCATCTTGCCGCAGGCCTCTTGTACACACACGTTTTTTCGGCCGTGAAAATCTACGGTTAATTCGCCGTGTGTAGGTACAGTCGTCAGTGTTGTATGGAACACAATGGGAGCTTGTAGACGTACACGGCGCACACACGGCGGCGGCGCCGTGTGTAGGCACGGCTAACACGCCGCACGGTTGAAAAACCGTGACGTGGACAAGAGGCCGCAGGGTGTCCCACAATACGTTTGTCTATACGCGGTCTCCACTCTAACAATGTCTGCTTCATTGCCCGTCTGTTCCTCTGCAGACACGGCCACTTCATCATGCTGATTCTTTCTTTAACATTAGTTCTCTGGTGAATGACATGAGACAGACAGACATGAGCAGTGGTGGCCCAGTGGTATCGGCCTCGACTTAAGAGTTGTAGCTCGTGGGTTCGAACCCCGTCAGGCGCATTACTTTGTGTAATTTATTTCAACACCACTGCTCTCAAAACGGTGAAGGAAAACATCGTGAGGAAACCGGCATGTCCTAGAACCAAAAATTCGAAGACATGTGGCATCTACCAATCCGCACTGGGCCCGCGTGGTAGATTACGGCCCACTCCCTCTCACTGAGAGGAGACCTGTGTCCCAGCAGTGGGAACATTTATAGGCTGATGATGATGATAATGAATGACATCGTTGTAAATTCTATCCACAAGAGAAACCTCGAGCATTTCTCTTTTCACAAAGATAGTTTATAATGCTGATTAACATGTAGGATAGTTTTTATCCCATGGGAGTTTTACCGAACTCCACGCAGATGAGGCCGCGGCTATAATAAGCTAGTAAAAATACCAAACTTACCTCTGAATTATTGGCGGAAGATGAGGAAACAGCGTCAGTTTTTTCAAGTGGTATCAGCCACGATGGTGAACATTGTAATGCAAATAAAAACAGAACTACAACAAAACACGAAATTAATAAAAACATAATTATATTAAACGTTGCCTCACCCTAGGAATTTCTCCTGTATCGTGGGTGCTTTTACAAACATTTACACCCAAGAACGGGACAACTACTTGTTTGGGGGTAGGAGGAACAGAGTGGAAAATTCCTCACTACCACGGTGAAAAGAAAGGTACCTTCCGACCAGACGGGTGTTGGTCTGGTGGGCTTTATGTTCCACGCGCGCCTCAAAGAGCGTCAGCGTGATGACGGGGCGCCCCTCTAGAGGCCCAAATCTTGCCGGGGTCGCGGGACTTATCTTATTACCGTGACCCCGGAACATAAAGGGCTATTGAAGGACACCGTGGATTTTAGTCAGAACGAGTCTAACAGTCCCTCCCGCCCTGTTTTGCTCTTTGGGTACGGAACAGTAAAAAAGAGATTCCATCGAATATAGAACCTCCTTCTTTTTTCAAAGTCAGTTAAAAATATAATAGTAACTTACATAACTTTATTCTAGCCAACATATTAGATATTGCGGGTCGTGTGCTACGAACCAATTTTCTGAGTAAAATGCACTTAATATTATTTTATTTACTAATTACTTTTGAAACGAATTGATTTACTATTTAAATTGGTAATTGCGTTATGTACTTCTTTTGTTTTTTATACAATTGTAACTGTTCGTCTGTCTTGGTATGGACATATTGTGATGACGAGGGATAATACTCATGTGACTAAGAGAGTGATGAGTATGAATGTTGATGGATGGAGAGGAAGAGGAAGGCCAAAGAAAAGATGGCTGGATTGTCTAAGGAATGATATGAAAGAAAAAAGACTAAATGATACTGTGACGTCTGATAGGGGAGAATGGAAGAAGAAAACGTGTTGCGCCGACCACAAGTAAAATGGGATAAGGGCAGGAAGATGATGATGATAATTCTAGCCGTTTCCCGCTACGTCACTCACCCCCCCACCCTTCCTCCCCTAAATGACATAATGACCGTCTCTAAGGTCCCATCTATATCTGTACCAAAATTCATTAAACTGGAAGTTGGAATTCCCTGCCAGCATCTGTATTTCCCGACAGCTATAACCTTGTGGTCTTCAAGTCAGGAGTGAACAGGTTACTTCTAGGCAAGTGTGCTTCTTCACCGTCGATCACATCTTCACTTACTATCAGACGAGATAGTGATCAAACGTGAACCTACCATTAAATAAATAAAAAAAAACTGTTTGTACCCTTGGCACGAGTTTTCAGTATTTGAGACGTAAAGTAAACTGGAACTTTGACAATTTCAAATTGACAATTTTCAAGGAAAAAATTAGTTCCTTCTTCGCACACCATAGGCGCTGTTCCATTTTTTCATACAAGAAACGCTGTAAATACTGGAAAGACGCTGTAAAGTAAAAGAGTGAAAACTCGTGCTAAGGGTACTTTTGACGTAAATACAGAACATACAAACCTACATACAACCAAACTTATATATAATACAATACTATTATACAATTTCACTATTATAATATTAGTTCATAAGTATGACGTTTTTCTATCAATTCCAGATTTGATAAGCATTAGATCAACATAATTATATGACGCAATAAATATAAATAATCGCAAGCATAACTAACCTATAATGTTCCCATTGCTGGGACACAGGCTTCCCCTCTGTGAGAGGGAGTGGGCTGAAATCCGGCATGCGGGCTCAGCGCCGCAGTGGCGTATAGCAAGGCAGGGGCGACGCGTATACCCTAGCCCCCAGCCTCGCACCTGAAGGGGCCTCGCGTTCAGAGAAAAAATAGAAAAAATCTTGACAAAGGCGATCACAAGTTTGTGACAAGTCAGTAAAGCAGTACAACTTAACTTCTACTAAGAAATGAACATGACCTACTATTATAATACTTGTGGTGTCAGATGAGTGGGAGCGCTTCGGTCTAGCGTTTCTACTGCTTGAGGCCCAATGTTGCAAGATAACTTGGTTACATTTTATTTGTAACGAAGACCTGAAAGAGTCAAAACGGCCTCGAAAAGCTGTGTCGCTGACAATGACTTTTACTACTTTTCCTATTTCTATCCGTGGGAACCTGTTATTGGCTTTGTGTTGCATATTACCAGTGTTATCTATTTGTTACAGCTGTTGATTCTCCTTAAATAAATCACATTCGGTAAATCGGTATACTGGGGAGAACCAAGTAATCTTACAACAAGAGCAGCGGAAGCACGTCATATT
Source organism: Agrotis exclamationis (assembly GCA_950005045.1). Lineage (NCBI taxonomy): Eukaryota > Metazoa > Arthropoda > Insecta > Lepidoptera > Noctuidae > Agrotis > Agrotis exclamationis. The sequence continues at coordinate 11,971,225 of OX465444.1, forward strand.
TATTATTCTTCGTCCCGAAAGAAAAGGGCCTCGCAGATGCGTCTTGCCCTTTTAGTTTCAGTCTCGCTACGCCACTGCAGCGCCTGTTGGGTAATGTCACGTTCTTGTGGCACATTTGGTTCTTTGGTGATGAAATACGTTAGATACTACAGCCCACTCATAGAGAGGAAGCCTGTGTCCTAAAAGTGGGTACATTATAGATTGATTGTACTTATGTTTGTGCGTAAGCATGCGTCTGGGCGTAAGTAGAAACGGTGGGGCAGTGGGTGTTTGTTATTGTGTTTGTTTTTATGTTTCTTCGAGTTATGCGTAGTTCACACTATGAACTTTCTGATGCTTTCAAATAATCGGTAGCACAGTCAAAATCAAAAGTCATTTATTCAAATTAGGCTCATTTATCAGCACTGTTTTGAAGGCTGGGAAGAAGAAGTGGCGGAACAAACTCCCCAGCAACACATCTGTCTGTACGGTTAGAGGAACCAAGATTTTATACAATTTAATAGAACATTCACGTTACACATCAATCTGAAAATAAATTAAATTCCGGTTGTTACTAGAAAAAATGCCAATGCGAAAAATTCCAACACAGGGGGTCCAGAATCATGCCTGGACCCATGGTATCCGTTTGTGCGTCGATGTCTCTTACACCCTGTATAAGCAAAAAACCAAAAAATGGTACCTTCAAGCCCCCCCTCCCCCAAAGCTCAAGGACTAGGGGCGGGGACTTTTGATATGTTCACCTCCTAACTTGTCCAAACAACGGTACGTAGTCAAAAATTGTGTTCCAAGACTTTCCCTCTATAATTGTTCGTTGACTGGGCTATGAGCCCTTGGCTGGGTACGCCCATGTGCGTACGTTGAAACAATTATCATCTTCTTCCTGCCCTTATCTCATTCTACTTGGGGTCGGCGCAACACGTTTTTTTCTTCCATTCTCCCCTATCAGACGTCACAGTATCATTTACACCTTTTTCTTTCATATCATTCCTTAGACAATCCATCCATCTTTTCTTTGGCCTTCCTCTTTCTCTTTAAAAATTAAATATTAACGTTGGTGGAATCAATTAAAAATACTAGATAAAATTAGTGTTGATGATAATCAAAATAATCATAGTAAGATTTTATCTAGAAACAAACAAACACTATCGTTAAATTGGATTAAAGTGATTGAAGATTTTTTTTTGAAAACTAGGAAGTTATTAATTATAGTTTATTATTAATTGATTACCTAAGAGTAAAAATCATCAAATGGATCCTCCCACCCAGAGCAGGACGGGAGGGACTGTCAGACTTGTACTGACTAAAATCCACGGTGACTAATTCCAAGGTGAGATGAGACAGGCCCGCGAGCTAACTGTGCCCCAGTGTCTGCGTTTGCGTTGTTGGTCCCAATTAACCCAACTGTTATTTGTAACTACAAATTAATATAGTTCTTCAACAAATATCGTAATAATACGACCGTTATTGTAAGTGAAAACTACATTTTTTTTTTGGAATTTGGAATTTAAATTTTAATGACAGTAGTTATTTTTTTTTATTGACTAATTTATATGACTATTCTGACATTTAATTTTATCCAAGAAATATGCTTGCTGAATTGTAATGATACCTAATCTGAATAATTTAAAAATTAATAAGTACCTACTTTATAATGTTAATTTTGATGAATATTATCACGGTTTATGCACCATCTCTTTCTACCAATTTGTACGCCACGATATGCGGCTGAACATGTTAGAACTTATCTGTATCTCATTATTATCTTGCATGCAATGTATCATGTACACCATGTTTAAACAAATAAAATTTTACTTACTTACTTCCTACTCCTTCGTAATTATTTTCTGATTAATTTAGTTGCCGTATTCAAGACGACGAGATTCATTGTCTCGGCACTTTTGTAGTGGTCCCCCATAGTCGTAAGTCGAAATCGTAGTCAAAGTCACAATTTATTATACTGTTAGTATTTTTAGGGTTCCGTACGTCCGAATACAAAAACGGAACCTTTATAGGATCACTCGTGAGTCCGTCTGTCTGTCGCTTACAGTCAATTATCTCCGAATCTACTAGACCGATTGGGTTGAAATTTGGTACACATATCAATTCCTATGACCCAAGCACAGAGGTGTGACGTGAATAGATCAAATCTGTATGTGGGAGGTAATTTTTGGGGGAAGGGGAAAATGAAAAAAAAAAGTTTTAAAAACTGCATCGTGTGACATATCAAATGAAAGGTCTAGTTGAGACAATCTTAAATGTATTTTTTTTGTAATTTTAAAATAAATAGTTTCCAAGTTATTCAAGAAAATAGACGAAATTTGACCATTCCCCCTCCCCCCTTATCTCCGAAACTACTGAACCTAAAATTTTGAAAAAAATACAGAAATTAGTTTTCTACTTATAGATTATAGGAAAACCTATAAGAAGTCCATGATATTAAAATAACATGGTAAATCACTCAATATTGTGTTTACCAATTTGGGTCAGATTTTTTTTTAACGTTAGGGGCAATATCTCATGTTTCGTGGATGCGTTTTTAAACTTCTGAACTCACGTAAACAGCCAGTTGTTCATATCAATATGGTTTGCAATGTTGAAAAGGTATAGATTGATTATTTTTTTTCAGGAGTCTGGGTCAAAAAAAATAGAAACAGTTGTGTTCTGCTATTTTTTAATGTGTATTTAACATCCAAAAATGAAGTTTTTTTTTTAAATAATAACTTAATAATATTTTGAATGTTCATTGCTATCAGGACTTTTTATTCTTGCATTCGACCTGGTTTGATGGATCACAAATCTGAAAAAATAATTAGAGACTTTATTAGATTTTTGGGGGTATTCGGATTATCTTACTGGTTTAATAGTCGCAAGGACTTACTGCTTAGCATGACATCGAGGGTTCATTTCCCGTTTTAAAAGCAAAAGTGTCATTGAGTTTTTTTTTTGCAAACGACGTGGGTTTTATTTCTGTATTTAAATCTGTTATTAGTTTAAATTAGGAATTTTTAAATTAACAGCCATAAAGTCTGGACTTGTGTTCGCAATTACATAATTATAATACATGTAACTTATCACACAACAGGTGAAATGTGTGTACTATAGGGGAACAGTGCATAAGACGGGGACGCGAGGTATAATGGGGACATACACACTTAAGGCAAACTTAACACAACACTAACGTAGCGCAAGCGCCAACAGGACGTCATTTGCAAGCCGCTATTAACAAATGGCGTCCTGCTGGCGCTTGTGCTACGTTAGTATTGTGTCAAGTTTGCCTTAAGTGTGTGTTTTCCCATCATACCCCGCGTCCTCGTCTTATACACTGCTCCCTTACGCATACTGCTACCCAAGCCTTCGGGGATTCATCATCAGCCGGAAGACGTCCACTGCTGAACATAGGCCTCCCCCTTAGACCGCCACGCCAAACGACAATTCGCCACTTGCATCCATGGGTTGCCCGCGACCCTCTCTCTGTCTGTGGTCCACCTAGTGGTCGCCTACCTACGCTGCGTCTTCCGGTCCGTGGTCGCCACTCGAGAACTTTTCTTCCCCATCGGTTGTCAGTTCTACGAGCGATGTGGCCTGCCCATTGCCACTTCAACTTGCAAATTTTATGAGCTATGTCGGTGTCTCTGGTTCTTCGCCGAATATCCATGTTCCGGATTTTATCCCGCAAAGAAACTCCGAGCATAGCTCTTTCCATCGCTCGTTGAGTGACTCTTCGGGGATTACGGGCGTAATATTATAATAATTGTCGCCTTTGGCGGCAAGGACGTCCTATTCTTGTTTAAACCCCATAATAAAGACAGTAGACCCACCTGCAGTTTCTCATTAAAAGCAAATCCTTCAGGGCAATTCATCAAGGTTTCTTTTCCGAAAGAACAGATATAGTATTTATTACAATCTTCTTGGTCTTCTGCTAAGTACAGATGACGTTCAGAAGTCGGGAGGCACTTGGTGTCTTGGAGGCTAGAGTCGGGAGCTTCCGTGAAGGTCCGACGAGTTTCAATGTTTGGGCCAAGGGCGAAAGCTATTGGAGTTGAAGGTTTGATGCTGCAACCAGCCTGTTCTTTTGGTTCACATTCCTGTGGAATATGTAAATAAGGTAGAGTAGTTTTGGCCCAGTGGTAGAGCCAAAGCAGTGACGGTCAAGAGGTGGAGCAGTGATGGCCCAGTGGTAGAGCAATGACTACCCAATGGCAAAGCAGTGGTAACAGCCCTTTGAGTACAGTTCGTAGGTTCGAACCCAGTCAGGCGCCTAGCTTTGTGTCCTGGCACCACGAATTCGAAGACACAATTATGACATCAGCCAACCCACGCTTAGTTCGAGTTGCGTACCACAATCCATTCCCTCTCATTGGTCACATAGGCCTATGACCCAGAAATAGGAAAAAATGGGCTGATTATGATGATGCTAACATAAAAACATTGCCAGCCTGTCGGTTTTTTATCGGTTACATTTCGGAGAGTGTGCGATGGAACTGCATAACTTGGTTCCGCCTGGCCCTTTCCATCATCGGACTACAAGACGTACGGCAATGCGCTATCGGCATATGGTGGACATCCCTCCGGTGCGTACAAAGCGGTTTGCCCAATCCTTTATTGTACGCACAGCTAAGGAGTGGAATTCCCTGCCGGCATTTGTATTTCCCGACAGCTATAACCTTGGGGTCTTCAAATCAGAAATGAACAGGTTACTTCTAGGCAAGTGTGCTTCAGCTTCGATCACATCTTCGCTTACCATCGGGCGAGATAGTGGACAAACGCGAACCTATCTATAAAAATATTTAAGTAGACTTACTAATGTAGTAGGGCTAAACTCCAATCCTTTTGGGCAATCCTTATGCATTCGATGCCCGTATATGCAGAGTAAGAACTTGCTACAATCAGATGGGTCCGGTTTTGTCCAGGAGTCATACATTTCACATTTCATGTCCGGGCTTATTGTGGTTGTGGAAGTCGTGCTCGTGGATGTTTTGATGCTGCATTGAGCTTTTTCGGGGGGTTGGCATTCCTGTGAAAAAGGTATGATTTTGAGGAAGTGGTCGAATTCTGGAGGAACACGTGGCAAAATATTTTAAAGCCACACAGGCCAATCTTCCGGGTTAAGCCACGCTGGTGACCATCTGACATAGAGAGTTTCCTTTGTGCCTTGGAAAGCACGTAAAGCCGTTAGTCTCGGGTGTCATTTGTAGTTCTTTGACAGTCGTTATTGTTAGTCAGAAGCTCATAAGTCTGGCCTTACCTTGGGGTATCGTATTACCAAGTTACTGGGTTGTGGGGGTCCGATAGGCAGTCCCTCCACGTAAAATATTGATATTCAGCTGCATCTGGTTCGACTGGAAGCCGACCACAATATAGTTGTGAAAAGGCAGTCAGATGATGATGATGGTCGGATTCGAGTATGTGGAACAGAGCGTGAAGTTCCTCGTTGGATCCCTAAGGGTCTTCCAGTCTACGGTGGAACGAAAGGGACTGTCAGACTTGTGTGTTTAACAGCCCATTACGTTCCAAGGTCACTGTTACCTGTTTAGACAGCAACGCGACCCTCAGGATCACTCGCGACCGTCATCGATATCGTTTTATTTGTGCAGTATCTTTATGTAAGACTTCTACAAGCTCTTGCCCGTGGTTTTGTTCGATCCCTGTACTCATATACAGTCAGCTTCAGAGAAATCTCAACCCCTTTGGTAGTGATATCATTTGGTAGTTGGTGTTGTCTTAAGGGGTGAGTTTTCTTTGAAAACAACCATACAAACTTGCCACTGATAACATCTTGTTAAAACTGTCAAACATCTACAAATGAAAAACATCAGGGGTTCTACTTTCTAAGTCCGTGAACGAAGACACGGATGCACGAACGTAACTAACGTCAAAATCTTTCCAGACGGACAATAACGCCACGATTAAAGTCCTTATGAAGCGGTGCTAATGTCTATGTCTATACATCAAATTGCATTTGAAAAATCACGAAAACAACGCAAGTAGCAGGAGCTACCTGACAAATTCTAATTTCATTCATTCTAAGTTCAGACTCGTTGTCAAAACACCCGTTACTAAGGCCAAAACTACGGGTTTGGTTCTTAGAGATTAGACCCCTGACTTGTATTTCAAGACGCGAAAGAAACTCAGTATGAAAACAGACTAAATCCACTCAATCGAGTGGAGGAGACCTGTATATCAGCTGCAGGAATTTCATTTTTTGCTTGGTTATGCTAAATAAAAACAATTAATACTCACTAAATCAAAAGGATTGAACTCCATTTCATCAGGACACTGCTCATACGTGAGATCTCCAAATATACAAATGTAGAAGAACCTACAATTATTGGGGTCTGGACGCGTCCCAATTTGATTTCTGGCACATTGTGGATGCTCAGTTGTTGTTGTTGGTGTTGTCTCAGTGCTGGTTGTGGTTGGTGTTGTCTTAGTACTGGTTGTAGTTGGTGTAGTCTCAGCGCTGGTTGTAGTTGGTGTTGTCTCAGTGCTGGTTGTGGTTGGTGTTGTCTCAGTGCTGGTTGTTGAAGGAGTAGTCTTTGTTGATGTTGTGGTTGGTGATGCTGTTGTTGGTGTTGCCTCTGTGCTGGTTGTAGTTGGTGTGGTCTTTGTGCTGGTTGTGGTTGTAGTTGTCTCAGTGCTGGTTGTAGTTGGTGTTGTCTTAGTGCTGGTTGTTGAAGGAGTAGTCTTCGTTGATGTTGTGGTTGGTGATGCTGTTCTTGGTGTTGTCTCAGTGCTGGTTGTAGTTGGTGTGGTCTTAGTGCTGGTTGGTGTTGTCTTAGTGCTGGTTGTTGAAGGAGTAGTCTTCGTTGATGTTGTGGTTGGTGATGCTGTTGTTGGTGTTGTCTCAGTGCTGGTTGTAGTTGGTGTGGTCTCAGTGCTGGTTGTGGTTGGTGTTGTCTTAGTGCTGGTTGTTAAAGGAGTAGTCTTCGTTGATGTTGTGATTGGTGATGCTGTTGTTGGTGTTGTCTCAGTGCTGCTTGTAGTTGGTGTTGTCTCAGTGCTGGTTGTGGTTGGTGTTGTCTTAGTGCTGGTTGTTGAAGGAGTAGTCTTCGTTGATGTTGTGGTTGGTGATGCTGTTCTTGGTGTTGTCTCAGTGCTGGTTGTAGTTGGTGTGGTCTTAGTGCTGGTTGTGGTTGGTGTTGTCTTAGTGCTGGTTGTTGAAGGAGTAGCCTTCGTTGATGTTGTGGTTGGTGATGCTGTTGTTGGTGTTGTCTCAGTGCTGGTTGTAGTTGGAGTGGTCTTAGTGCTGGTTGTGGTTGGTGTTGTCTTAGTGCTGGTTGTTGAAGGAGTAGTCTTCGTTGGTGTTGTGGTTGGTGATGCTGTTGTAGGTGTTGTCTCAGTGCTGGTTGTAGTTGGTGTGGTCTTAGTGCTAGTTGTGGTCGGTGTTGTCTTAGTGCTGGTTGTTGAAGGCGTAGTCTTCATTGATGTTGTGGTTGGAGATGCTGTTGTTGGTGTTGTCTTAGTGCTGGTTGTGGTTGGTGTTGTCTTAGTGCTGGTTGTTGAAGGAGTAGTCTTCGTTGATGTTGTGGTTGGTGATGCTGTTGTTGGTGTTGTCTCAGTGCTGGTTGTAGTTGGTGTAGTCTCAGTGCTGGTTGTGGTTGGTGTTGTCTTGGTGCTGGTTGTTGAAGGAGTAGTCTTTGTTGATGTTGTGGTTGGTGATGCTGTTGTTGGTGTTGTCTCAGTGCTGGTTGTTGAAGGAGTAGTCTTCGTTGATGTTGTTGTTGGTGTTGTCTCTGTGCTGGTTGTTGAAGGAGTAGTCTTTGTTGATGTTGTGGTTGGTGATGCTGTTGTTTGTGTTGTCTCTGTGCTGGTTGTAGTTGGTGTTGTCTTAGTGCTGGTTGTTGAAGGAGTAGTCTTTGTTGATGTTGTGGTTGGTGATGCTGTTGTTTGTGTTGTCTCTGTGCTGGTTGTAGTTGGTGTTGTCTCAGTGCTGGTTGTGGTTGGTGTTGTCTCTGTGCTGGTTGTTGAAGGAGTAGTCTTCGTTGATGTTGTGGTTGGAGATGCTGTGGTTGGTGTTGTCTCAGTGCTGGTTGTTGAAGGAGTAGTCTTCGTTGATGTTGTGGTTGGTGATGCTGTTGTTGGTGTTGTCTCAGTGCTGGTTGTAGTTGGTGTTGTCTCTGTGCTGGTTGTGGTTGGTGTTGTCTTAGTGCTGGTTGTTGAAGGAGTAGTCTTTGTTGATGTTGTGGTTGGTGATGCTGTTGTTTGTGTTGTCTCTGTGCTGGTTGTAGTTGGTGTTGTCTCTGTGCTGGTTGTAGTTGGTGTTGTCTTAGTGCTGGTTGTTGAAGGAGTAGTCTTTGTTGATGTTGTGGTTGGTGATGCTGTTGTTTGTGTTGTCTCTGTGCTGGTTGTAGTTGGTGTTGTCTCAGTGCTGGTTGTGGTTGGTGTGGTCTTAGTGCTGGTTGTGGTTGGTGTTGTCTTAGTGCTGGTTGTGGTTGGTGTTGTCTTAGTGCTGGTTGTTGAAGGAGTAGTCTTTGTTGATGTTGTGGTTGGTGATGCTGTTGTTGGTGTTGTCTCAGTGCTGGTTGTTGAAGGAGTAGTCTTCGTTGATGTTGTGGTTGGTGATGCTGTTGTTGGTGTTGTCTCAGTGCTGGTTGTAGTTGGTGTTGTCTCAGTGCTGGTTGTGGTTGGTGTTGTCTTAGTGCTGATTGTTGAAGGAGTAGTCTTTGTTGATGTTGTGGTTGGTGATGCTGTTGTTGGTGTTGTCTCAGTGCTGGTTGTAGTTGGTGTGGTCTCAGTGCTGGTTGTGGTTGGTGTTGTCTTAGTGCTGGTTGTTGAAGGAGTAGTCTTTGTTGATGTTGAGGTTGGTGATGCTGTTGTTTCAGTGCTGGTTGTGGTAGGTGTTGTCTCTGTGCTGGTTGTTGAAGGAGTAGTCTTTGTTGATGTTGTGGTTGGTGATGCTGTTGTTGGTGTTGTCTCAGTGCTGGTTGTGGTTGGTGTTGTCTCTGTGCTGGTTGTTGAAGGAGTAGTCTTCGTTGATGTTGTGGTTGGTGATGCTGTTGTTGGTGTTGTCTCAGTGCTGGTTGTAGTTGGTGTTGTTTCAGTGCTGGTTGTGGTTGGTGTTGTCTTAGTGCTGATTGTTGAAGGAGTAGTCTTTGTTGATGTTGTGGTTGGTGATGCTGTTGTTTGTGTTGTCTCTGTGCTGGTTGTAGTTGGTGTTGTCTCTGTGCTGGTTGTGGTTGGTGTTGTCTTAGTGCTGGTTGTTGAAGGAGTAGTCTTTGTTGATGTTGTGGTTGGTGATGCTGTTGTTTGTGTTGTCTCTGTGCTGGTTGTAGTTGGTGTTGTCTCTGTGCTGGTTGTAGTTGGTGTTGTCTTAGTGCTGGTTGTTGAAGGAGTAGTCTTTGTTGATGTTGTGGTTGGTGATGCTGTTGTTTGTGTTGTCTCTGTGCTGGTTGTAGTTGGTGTTGTCTCTGTGCTGGTTGTAGTTGGTGTTGTCTTAGTGCTGGTTGTTGAAGGAGTAGTCTTTGTTGATGTTGTGGTTGGTGATGCTGTTGTTGGTGTTGTCTCAGTGCTGGTTGTAGTTGGTGTGGTCTCAGTGCTGGTTGTTGAAGGAGTAGTCTTTGTTGATGTTGAGGTTGGTGATGCTGTTGCTGGTGTTGTCTCAGTGCTGGTTGTAGTTGGTGTGGTCTCAGTGCTGGTTGTGGTTGGTGTTGTCTTAGTGCTGGTTGTTGAAGGAGTAGTCTTTGTTGATGTTGTGGTTGGTGATGCTGTTGTTGGTGTTGTCTCAGTGCTGGTTGTAGTTGGTGTGGTCTCAGTGCTGGTTGTGGTTGGTGTTGTCTTAGTGCTGGTTGTTGAAGGAGTAGTCTTTGTTGATGTTGAGGTTGGTGATGCTGTTGTTTCAGTGCTGGTTGTGGTTGGTGTTGTCTCTGTGCTGGTTGTTGAAGGAGTAGTCTTCGTTGATGTTGTGGTTGGTGATGCTGTTGTTGGTGTTGTCTCAGTGCTGGTTGTAGTTGGTGTTGTTTCAGTGCTGGTTGTGGTTGGTGTTGTCTTAGTGCTGATTGTTGAAGGAGTAGTCTTTGTTGATGTTGTGGTTGGTGATGCTGTTGTTTGTGTTGTCTCTGTGCTGGTTGTAGTTGGTGTTGTCTCTGTGCTGGTTGTAGTTGGTGTTGTCTTAGTGCTGGTTGTTGAAGGAGTAGTCTTTGTTGATGTTGTGGTTGGTGATGCTGTTGTTTGTGTTGTCTCTGTGCTGGTTGTAGTTGGTGTTGTCTCTGTGCTGGTTGTAGTTGGTGTTGTCTTAGTGCTGGTTGTAGAAGGAGTAGTCTTTGTTGATGTTGTGGTTGGTGATGCTGTTGTTTGTGTTGTCTCTGTGCTGGTTGTAGTTGGTGTTGTCTCAGTGCTGGTTGTGGTTGGTGTTGTCTTAGTGCTGGTTGTTGAAGGAGTAGTCTTTGTTGATGTTGAGGTTGGTGATGCTGTTGCTGGTGTTGTCTCAGTGCTGGTTGTTGAAGGAGTAGTCTTCGTTGATGTTGTGGTTGGTGATGCTGTTGTTGGTGTTGTCTCAGTGCTGGTTGTAGTTGGTGTGGTCTTAGTGCTGGTTGTGGTTGGTGTTGTCTTAGTGCTGGTTGTTGAAGGAGTAGTCTTTGTTGATGTTGTGGTTGGTGATGATGTTGTTGGTGTTGTCTCTGTGCTGGTTGTTGAAGGAGTAGTCTTCGTTGATGTTGTGGTTGGTGATGCTGTTGTTGGTGTTGTCACAGTGCTGGTTGTAGTTGGTGTTGTCTCTGTGCTGGTTGTGGTTGGTGTTGTCTTAGTGCTGGTTGTAGTTGGTGTTGTTTCAGTGCTGGTTGTTGAAGGAGTAGTCTTCGTTGATGTTGTGGTTGGCGATGCTGTTGTTGGTGTTGTCTCAGTGCTGGTTGTAGTTGGTGTGGTCTTAGTGCTGGTTGTGTTTGGTGTTGTCTTAGTGCTGGTTGTTGAAGGAGTAGTCTTCGTTGATGTTGTGGTTGGTGATGCTGTTGTTGGTGTTGTCACAGTGCTGGTTGTAGTTGGTGTTGTCTCAGTGCTGGTTGTGGTTGGTGTTGTCTCAGTGCTGGTTGTGGTTGGTGTTGTCTGAGTACTGGTTGTTGAAGGAGTAGTCTTCGTTGATGTTGTGGTTGGTGATGCTGTTGTTGGTGTTGTCTCAGTGCTGGTTGTACTTGGTGTGGTCTTAGTGCTGGTTGTGGTTGGTGTTGTGTTAGTGCTGGTTGTGGTTGGTGTTGTCTTAGTGCTGGTTGTTGAAGGAGTAGTCTTTGTTGATGTTGTGGTTGGAGATGCTGTTGTTGGTGTTGTCTCAGTGCTGGTTGTAGTTGGTGTGGTCTTAGTGCTGGTTGTGGTTGGTGTTGTCTTAGTGCTGGTTGTTGAAGGAGTAGTCTTTCTTGATGTTGTGGTTGGTGATGCTGTTGTTGGTGTTGTCTCAGTGCTGGTTGTGTTTGGTGTTGTCTTAGTGCTGGTTGTTGAAGGAGTAGTCTTCGTTGATGTTGTGGTTGGAGATGCTGTTGTTGGTGTTGTCTCAGTGCTGGTTGTTGAAGGAGTAGTCTTTGTTGATGTTGTGGTTGGTGATGCTGTTGTTGGTGTTGTTTCAGTGCTGGTTGTGGTTGGTGTTGTCTTAGTGCTGGTTGTGGTTGGTGTTGTCTTAGTGCTGGTTGTTGAAGGAGTAGTCTTTGTTGATGTTGTGGTTGGTGATGCTGTTGTTTGTGTTGTCTCTGTGCTGGTTGTAGTTGGTGTTGTCTCTGTGCTGGTTGTAGTTGGTGTTGTCTTAGTGCTGGTTGTTGAAGGAGTAGTCTTTATTGATGTTGTGGTTGGTGATGCTGTTGTTTGTGTTGTCTCTGTGCTGGTTGTAGTTGGTGTTGTCTCAGTGCTGGTTGTGGTAGGTGTTGTCTCTGTGCTGGTTGTTGAAGGAGTAGTCTTCGTCGATGTTGTGGTTGGTGATGCTGTTGTTGGTGTTGTCTCAGTGCTGGTTGTTGAAGGAGTAGTCTTTGTTGATGTTGTGGTTGGTGATGCTGTTGTTGGTGTTGTCTCAGTGCTGGTTGTTGAAGGAGTAGTCTTTGTTGATGTTGTGGTTGGTGATGCTGTTGTTGGTGTTGTCTCTGTGCTGGTTGTAGTTGGTGTGGTCTTAGTGCTAGTTGTGGTTGGTGTTGTCTTAGTGCTGGTTGTAGTTGGTGTTGTCTCTGTGCTGGTTGTAGTTGGTGTTGTCTCAGTGCTGGTTGTGGTAGGTGTTGTCGCTGTGCTGGTTGTTGAAGGAGTAGTCTTCGTCGATGTTGTGGTTGGTGATGCTGTTGTTGGTGTTGTCTCAGTGCTGGTTGTTGAAGGAGTAGTCTTTGTTGATGTTGTGGTTGGTGATGCTGTTGTTGGTGTTGTCTCAGTGCTGGTTGTTGAAGGAGTAGTCTTTGTTGATGTTGTGGTTGGTGATGCTGTTGTTGGTGTTGTCTCAGTGCTGGTTGTAGTTGGTGTTGTCTCAGTGCTGGTTGTAGTTGGTGTGGTCTTAGTGCTAGTTGTGGTTGGTGTTGTCTTAGTGCTGGTTGTGGTTGGTGTGGTCTTAGTGCTGGTTGTGGTTGGTGTTGTCTTAGTGCTGGTTGTTGAAGGAGTAGTCTTCGTTGATGTTGTGGTTGGCGATGCTGTTGTTGGTGTTGTCTCAGTGCTGGTTGTGGTTGGTGTTGTCTCTGTGCTGGTTGTTGAAGGAGTAGTCTTCGTTGATGTTGTGGTTGGAGATGCTGTGGTTGGTGTTGTCTCAGTGCTGGTTGTTGAAGGAGTAGTCTTCGTTGATGTTGTGGTTGGTGATGCTGTTGTTGGTGTTGTCTCAGTGCTGGTTGTAGTTGGTGTGGTCTTAGTGCTGGTTGTGGTTGGTGTTGTCTTAGTGCTGGTTGTTGAAGGAGTAGTCTTCGTTGATGTTGTGGTTGGTGATGCTGTTGTTGGTGTTGTCTCAGTGCTGGTTGTAGTTGGTGTGGTCTTAGTGCTGGTTGTGGTTGGTGTTGTCTTAGTGCTGGTTGTTGAAGGAGTAGTCTTTGTTGATGTTGTGGTTGGTGATGCTGTTGTTGGTGTTGTCTCTGTGCTGGTTGTTGAAGGAGTAGTCTTCGTTGATGTTGTGGTTGGAGATGCTGTTGTTGGTGTTGTCTCAGTGCTGGTTGTGGTTGGTGTTGTCTTAGTGCTGGTTGTTGAAGGAGTAGTCTTCGTTGATGTTGTTGTTGGTGTTGTCTCTGTGCTGGTTGTTGAAGGAGTAGTCTTCGTTGATGTTGTGGTTGGTGATGCTGTTGTTGGTGTTGTCTCAGTGCTGGTTGTAGTTGGTGTTGTCTTAGTGCTGGTTGTTGAAGGAGTAGTCTTTGTTGATGTTGTGGTTGGTGATGCTGTTGTTGGTGTTGTCTCTGTGCTGGTTGTTGAAGGAGTAGTCTTCGTTGATGTTGTGGTTGGAGATGCTGTTGTTGGTGTTGTCTCAGTGCTGGTTGTGGTTGGTGTTGTCTTAGTGCTGGTTGTTGAAGGAGTAGTCTTCGTTGATGTTGTGGTTGGTGATGCTGTTGTTGGTGTTGTCTCAGTGCTGGTTGTAGTTGGTGTGGTCTTAGTGCTGGTTGTGGTTGGTGTTGTCTTAGTGCTGGTTGTTGAAGGAGTAGTCTTTGTTGATGTTGTGGTTGGTGATGCTGTTGTTGGTGTTGTCTCTGTGCTGGTTGTTGAAGGAGTAGTCTTCGTTGATGTTGTGGTTGGAGATGCTGTTGTTGGTGTTGTCTCAGTGCTGGTTGTGGTTGGTGTTGTCTTAGTGCTGGTTGTTGAAGGAGTAGTCTTCGTTGATGTTGTTGTTGGTGTTGTCTTAGTGCTGGTTGTTGAAGGAGTAGTCTTCGTTGATGTTGTTGTTGGTGTTGTCTTAGTGCTGGTTGTTATTGGTGATGTTGTCGTTGGTGTGGTCTTAGTGCTGGTTGTTGTTGGTGTTTTTTTAGTACTAGTTGTTGACGGAGTAGTCGTGGTGGACGTTGTTGTTGTTGGCGTAGTTTTAGTACTAGTTGTTGATGGTGTTGTTTTTGTTGTTTTATTGCTTGTTGTTGACTGTGTGGTTCTAGTACTGGTTGTTAACGGCGTGGTCTTAGAACTAGTCGTTGTTGGTGTACTTGTAGTGGTTGTCTTTGAGCAACCAGCTTTTTCTTTGGGCTGGCATTCCTAGAAAAATAAATAAAAATAGTTTCAAAAGCTCTTTTCGTCGTCTGTTCCAAGGGTATTTAGTTCTTTATTTACATTTGTTTTGTTTACTTTTGATATATTTAGTATGCCAATATATTTAAGATACAAATGAAATAAATTGAATATTAAACTCAATTCACTGCATTTCTTCCCAATATACTCGTGAAACGCGTTCCAAACTGAAAATTTTAGTTATCGAAATTTTTTAACATTTTCCACCTCTTCCTTACCTTTTAGGAATCGGCCAGTTTACCTCAAACATGAAGTTATTTAACCGTCATATTTACAAAAATAACTAAACTAAAACTAAAATAAAAAAAAATATATATTTTAGTTGAGTTATTTTTGTGAATATTTTACTTTTAATTTTAGTTTTTCATGTAATAGTTGTATATAAATTACCGTCATTAAATAACAAATCATTTTAGTACATTTTGACGTCACCCCCAAATTTTGAAGCGTTTTATCTCAGACAATATTTACGGAATAAAAAAAAAAATAAGTGTTCATTATTTTCCAATATCCCGACTGACGAACTAAATAGATTTGCAATATAATATTATGATAAAGTAAACTAGCCCACACTTACCATAGCAGACGGATTAAACTCATATCCATTCGGGCAAATTTCGTAAGATATCTCTCCATATATACATAGGATAAAAAATCTACAGTCTGCGGGGTCAGGTTTAAGCCAGTGGTCATTTAATTGGCAGGATTCATCTTGACGGCAGACCACATTTTCTTCAGGAGCGCATTCCTGTTAAGTAAACATAAAAAGCCAATGTTAAAATCGCTAAAAGTCTTTGTGTATATGCATATTAATTATAAGAGAGCGTATTTATGAAAATGCATAGGCATAGTTTATAAGTTTTAGAATAGAATATAAAAATAAAGATTTTGGACAAGCACAAGAGCAACAATAATAAAAAATTAAATAAGAATTTTGCTGAGCATGTCCACAGCAAAAAGGTTAACAACTAAGCAGTTGCTGGGCGAAAGACACCCAGTGCATTGCATTTACAATAAATTGTACTTATATAATTGTATTTTACAGCACTATTTATAAGTTGACATTATTATCTAAGTCAAATAAACAGGCGGCGCTGACTCCTGACATACAGGTACTCGTACTCCTAATTTAGGAGTCAGAGGTTTCTAACAAGTTCAAATGTATCATATTATGTCAATAAATAATTACGAATTATTGTCCCAATGCTAGGCAAAGATCTCTCCCATATCCGTCCTAATCTACGGTGCTCAGACCCGGTCACTCTCACCGAGTCGCAGAACTTCCGCCTTGGAATGGTTCCAAGATTTTTTTAAACATTAATTGCATATTTTTTTTAATTATGTTAATATTATGTTACTGAACAAACTATGTTAGTAGACCTGTGCCTATTAATATGAAGTTTTATTGAAATCCGTTCAGTCATTTTGGAAACTAACGACTTGAAAGTATGTTTGAATCGCCGCGCGCCGCGCCGTTTAGCATAAACGCTCTTAAAGATTCATAAAAATAATAAAAAAGCACACTTACGTCACTAGCAGCATTAAATAAATAACCAGGCGGGCATGTTTCTCGAGTAATTGTTCCATAAACACAAAGTAGAAAATGCTTGCAAGTACGGTCCTCAATATCAGGTAACAACCAAATAATGTTTGGTTGACACACTGGATAAGGAGATGGAGTTGTTGGTGTGTTAGTTGTTGTTGGCGTAGTCTTGGTTGTTGTTGTTGATGGCGTAGTCCATGTGCTGGTTGTTCTTGGCGTCGTCTTGGTAGTGGTTGGTGACGGCGTAGTCTGTGTGCTGGTTGTTGTTGGCGTAATTTTAGTACTGGTTGTTATTGGCGTAGTCTTGGTATTGGTTGTTATTGGCGTAGTCCTGGTAGTGGTTGTTAACGGCGTAGTCTTTGTGCTGGTTGATAAAGTTGTAGTTTTAGACCTCGTTGTTGTAGTAATGTAGCAGCCTGCTTGGTCTTTTGGGAGACACATCTGTAAATAAGAATAATATAAGATCGCATCTTTCCTTTTATCTTATTGTTTGAATGTTTGGATGGAAGTTCATTTTTTTTGAGACCAATTTCTTCTCTCTCATTTTTTTTTAATGATAGGTTCGCGTTTGACCACTACCAGTATCATTCAAAAGAAAAAAAGTTCCTTCTAGTTTTAAGCATTAATAAGTAACCTACAACTGCATCCAGGATTCCGCTTCTATCGCTGTACAATTTCATGCACTTTCACTGCTTTTTAATATTAGTTAGGATATATAAAAATTTCTGGTGATATAGAACTTTACTCACTTGAAACGTAGCACTGAATTCGAAGTCAAATGGGCATTTCTTTTTTTTAATTTTGCCAAAGATGCACTGGTAGTAGTATGAACAGCTTGTAGGGTCGGGCTCTTTCCAGCTTTTATAGGGATCACATGGCGGCCAGGGGTCAGGAGTAGTGACTGAACTGCTGGTCGTCGTAGATATGCTACAACCTGCCATTTCTTTGGGCATGCATTGCTGTGTTTTGAAAAAAATACAGTATTTAGTTATCTACTTATAGATTATAGAAAAACCTATAAGAAGTCCATATATGTATATGGGAGGTAATTTTTGGAAAATTAAAAAAATATATTTGAAAACTGCATCGTGTGACATATCAAATGAAAGGTCTTGTTGAGACAATCTTAAGTGTATTTATATTGTAATTTTAAAATAAACAGTTTCTAAGTTATTCAAGAAAATAGACGAAATTTGACCATTCCCCCCCTTATCTCCGAAACTACTGAACCTAATTTTTTTTTAAATACAGAAATTAGTTTTCTACTTATAGATTATAGGAAAACCTATAAGAAGTCCATGATATTAAAATAACATGGTAAATCACTCAATATTGTGCGTACCAATTTGGGTCAGATTAAAAAAAAAAAAAACGTGATAGGTAACATCGTACGGAACCCTCTTCACGCGAGTCCAACTAGCACTTGGCCGGTTTTAATATTAGTTAGTATATATAAAATTTCTGATGATATAGAACTTTACTCACTTGAAACGTAGCACTGAATTCGAAGTCAAATGGACATTTCTTTTTTTTTATTTTGCCAAAAATGCACTGGTAGTAGTATGAACAGCTTGTAGGGTCGGGCTCTTTCCAGCTTTCATAGGGATTACATGGTGGCCAGGGGTCAGGAGTAGTGACTGAACTGCTGGTCGTTGTAGATATGCTACAACCTGCCATTTCTTTGGGCATGCATTGCTGTGAAATTTGACAAAAGTTAGGTATTGAAAGGAATTCTTAAATAGCAGTGCAGTGGTAGTCCAGTTGCAGAAGCAGTCACTGATACATTTAGTTTAAAAGGCGCGTCTGATGGTTCGTGGGTCATCCTATGGACGTAGGTAGCGATTACAAACTTAATAAGTCTGCACAGATAAGCTGAAAGCAGATATTGCTGAGAGCATTCTAAACGCTCTTTTCATAGGTACTTTGCGTGATATGAATTTAACGGTGTAGGTTTTAAAAACAAATATCTTTGGATATAATTATGTTATTTTACTTACATATTGTGTTGGGCTAAATTCATAACCATACGGGCAATCCATATGCATGAGTTGCCCGCCATAACATTGGTAGTATTTGGTGCAGTCAGAAGCATCGGGCAAGACCCAGTTATCGAAAGCACCACATGTTGGCCAGGGACCCTGGGTTGTGGTCGTTGGGTGTTCGCTACAGCCTGCCTGATCTCGAGGGAGGCACATCTGTAAAAGTTAATATTATATGTGTTTTGCTTTGACGGCTTAGTGTCAGAGTACTTTAATGGCATACTGTCAGAGAGTTTTGGTTTACAAAGGGCTGATGGCGTAGTTTCAAATAGAGTTGGCTGACTAAGAGCTAACAGCGTGTTCTTGATGCTGTTATAATTAATTTCTGTTGCGCTATTTTTTCCCCGGATGCTTATGAGAACTTTTGTTTGTAGAGTTAACGTAGTATAAGAGCAAGCACCTTTTTTATCTATTTGAAAACTATCGCCAGGTATGACTGAGAACTGTGACTTTTGCTGAATCTTTTTTACCAAAGCTGTAAGATACATAACATTATTGTTTCCTGAAATGTGATTTTACTTACATATTGTGTTGGGCTAAATTCATAACCATACGGGCAATCCATATGCATGAGTTGCCCGCCATAGCACTGGTAGTATTTGCTGCAGTCAGAAGGATCAGGCAAGACCCAGTTATCGAAAGCACCACATGTTGGCCAGGGACCCTGGGTTGTGGTCGTTGGATGTTCGCTACAGCCTGCCTGATCTCGAGGGAGGCACATCTGTAAAAGTTAATATTATTTGCGTTTTGCTTTGACGGCCTAGTGTCAGAGTACTTTGGCGTACTCAGAGCTAATCGCGTAGTCTCAGAGCGTTTTGCCGTACTCAGAGCTAACGGCGTAGTGTCAGAGAGTTTTGGCCTACCAAGAGCTAATTGCGTAGTTTCAAATAGAGTTGGCTGACTAAGAGCTAACAGCGTGTTCTTGATGCTGTTATAATTAATTTCTGTTGCGCTATTTTTTCCCCGGATGCTTACGAGAACTTTTGTTTGTAGAGTTAACGTAGTATGAGAGCAAGCACCTTTTTTGATCTATTCGAAAACTATCGCCAGGTATGACTGAGAACTGTGACTTTTGCTGAATCCTTTTTACCAAAGCTGTAAGATACATAACATTATTGTTTCCTGAAATGTGATTTTACTTACATATTGTGTTGGGCTAAATTCATAACCATACGGGCAATCCATATGCATGAGTTGCCCGCCATAACACTGGTAGTATTTGCTGCAGTCAGAAGGATCGGGCAAGACCCAGTTATCGGAAGCACCACATGTTGGCCAGGGACCCTGGGTTGTGGTCGTTGGGTGTTCGCTACAGCCTGCCTGATCTCGAGGGAGGCACATCTGTCAAAAGATTATTATTCTTTTTGTTTTGCGATGGTGGCCTAGTGTCAGAGTACTTTGTGTGCTAAGAGCTAACGGCGTAGTCTCAAAGCGTTTGCCGTACTCGGAGCTAATGGCGTAGTGTCAGAGAGTTTTGGCTTACTAAGAGCTAACGGTGTATTCTTAATGCAGCTATAATTAACTTCTGTTGTGGTATTTTTTTCCAGCATGCTTATAAGTTTTGTTGGGAGACTTAAAATCGAAGCACCATTTATGATCTATACAAATTACAGTTTGCTAAATAGTGATTTTACTTACTAGTTGTGTTGGGCTAAATTCGTAACCATACGGGCAATCCATATTTATGAGTTGCCCGCCGTAACACTTGTAGTATTTGGTACAGTCAGAAGGGTCGGGAAAGACCCGGTCATCGTTAACACCACATGTCGGCCAGGGACCCTGGGTCGTGGTCTTTGGGTGTTCGCTACAGCCTGCCTGGTCTTTTGGAAGGCAAGTCTGGAAGAAATGATCGATACATAGAGTATACTTTATTCACCATCTTCCTACCCTCATCCAATTTTACTTGAGGTCGGCGCAACACGTTTTCTTTTTCCATTCTGCCCTATCAGACGTCTCACTTATTCTTTTTTCTTTCACATCATTCCTTAGACAGTCCATCCATCTTTTCTTTGGCCTTCCTTTACCTCTCCATCCATCAACATTCATACCCATCACCCTCTTAGTCACATGAGTGTCATCCCTCCTCATCATTATGTTCATACCAAGATAGACGGTGCTCTTTCACAACCCAATAACTGATGGGTAATTCGGTAACCCTTGGTAAGCCTAGTTGTCAGACTTTGAAACTTTTGACTAACAGTAAAGAGTGTCAAAGATCTATACAGGATGATTTTTAAGTCACCATCCAAATTTTGATAAATTAATCTTTGGCAAAAATTATTGAATACGTGTTTTTTCTTTTTGTATATCACGTCACAAAGTTATCAATAAAATGTTGATGAATCTGGACACCGCGCTGTGATGTGTCGCTCAGGGGTAGCGGGGCGGGGCGGGGGGTAAGCGGGGTGCGCTCTGCCCGTTTCATGCGCCGGCAAGTGTAGTATTATTAACGTTTAGCTTGGTGACCACGCAGAGCGGATAATTCTTATGAGAAAATGATTTATTATGAAAATTTTACGTATCGATTTTTTTCAAAAATGGGGTCAGTGATAGATACCTAATGCCTAGAAAAATTTTGGACAGTGGTAAAAAAGTCTTCCAGTATATAACAGCTGGACCCTAGATTTTTATGTGCTATCCAAGGTACGCAGGAAGCTCGCTCACCCATCCACTGACCAAGCTCGACAAGCGCGGCTTTACCTCGAAGATTGGCCTGTGGACTGTGCGTAAAAAAAAAAACAACTACAGTAGTAACAACAGTAGGTACTCACAAGTTCTGTAGGGCTGAATTCATATCCACGTTGACACGTATATTCCAGGACCTGTCCATAGTAACAGACGTAGTAGTTGGAACAGTTATCCGGGTTGGGTGCGACCCAGTAGTCAGATGGCCCACAACGACGATTGGGACTTTGAGTTGTGGTTATTGGTGATACGCTGCAACCTGCTTGTTCTTTGGGGAGACATTCCTGTGGAAATGAACTCTGGTTAGTTTTAAAACATGACAATGTTTAAAGTGAATATGATTGCTATCTTTAAAGAACATTCTCCTTTTTGAAGTCGGATAAAACAACAAAAAGCTTCTTACATTAAATTATTACTTGGAAGTGAAATTACAAAATAAGCAGAGAGTTCAAATGTTTTACTTACCAGCTCTGTAGGACTAAATTCATAGTACATCTGACATGTTGCATGCAGCATGTCACCGTGGTAACACAGGTAATACATCGTGCAGTCATACGGGTCTGGTACGTTCCAGTCATCGTTTGGACCACAAGGAGGCCAGACGCCAGCATTATCTAGTGTTGATCTGAAAACGTTCGGACTGCATCCTGCTTGCGATTTTGGGAGGCACATCTGTGGAATAAAAAAGGTTTATCACTGCGGTAGCGAAGTATTTTAGGTGTTTGCTTCCACTTTCTACCATTCCACCTTGGTTTACAGTACCGTTTTAATTGCAGTATATCGTGGTCCATAGTAGCCCATAGACGCCTGCATCACCGGACGTATCTATCGCAAATTTTTCACGTTTTTTTTGAGGGTGTGAAGAAAGTAAGAAAAATAAATACAATATTTGTCATAGGTTGCCGTGGCCCTCCTACGCAACTGCCAAGTGAAGGAACTTGGTTTTTAATCAGCAAGAGTCTAATATCCATTCCGCTTAACCTCGGGGCGGGCAGTCTTATTTGATGATTATAAAACCAAAAAAAAAAATACTTTCTAATACAACTTACATGCTGTGTCGGGCTAAATTCATAACCATACGGGCAATCAAGAATCGTGAGTTGACCAGCATAACACTTATAATATTTGGTGCAGTCCGAGGGGTAAGGTAACACCCAGCTGTCTGAAGCACCACACGTTTGCATGGGGCTGTGGGTTGTGGTCGTTTTGTGATCGCTACAGTCTGCCTGCTCTTTAGGTAGACACATCTGTAAGAAGGTTTATTTTAATTAAGAGCCGTGAGGGACACATTACTGCAGAGAGTATACATAGACCTTCCTTTAAAATAAAAAGCCTCCACAGGAAATAAAAAACAGAGCTTTCGCACACATTTGGATGCAGTAGATATTAAGATTTTGCATACAGCTTTTTTTTAATTGCCGTATATTGTGGTCCATAGTAACCCATAGATGCCTGCATCACCGGACGTATCTAGCGCAAATTTTTCACGTTCTTTTTGAGGGTGTGAAGAAAGTAAGAAGAATAAATACAATATTTGTCATAGGTTACCGTGGCCTTCCTACGCAAATGCCAAGTGAAGGGACTTGGTTTTTAGTCAGCAAGAGTCTAATAGTCCATTTCGCTTAACCTCGAGGCGGGCAGTCTTATTTGATGATTATAAAACCAAAAAAAAGATACTTTCTAATACAACTTACATGCTGTGTCGGGCTAAATTCATAACCATACGGGCAATCAAGAATCGTGAGTTGACCAGCATAACACTTATAATATTTGGTGCAGTCCGAGGGGTAAGGTAAAACCCAGCTGTCGGAAGCACCACACGTTGGTATGGGACTGTGAGTTGTGGTCGTTTTATGATCGCTGCAGTCTGCCTGCTCTTTAGGTAGGCACATCTGTAAGAAGGGTTATTTTAATTAAGAGCTAATTGCGTAGTCGCGCTCCATAGGGTTTCTTACAGAATTGAAGTTATTTGACACAACCGTGAGGGATTCTTAATATTTGTGATTTTACAGTGTGTTTAATTTTTTTTTAAATCATTTTATATGACCGTGTCCAAAACTACCCGGATTATTATTAAAGTGGTCTATTTTGTCGCAGCGGTAACTATTTTCTTGATATATGTAATACATATATTCTGTCTCTACGTGTGATTTTACTTACATGTTTTATCGGGCTAAATTCATAACCGTACGGGCAATCTATTACCGTAACTTGCCCGTTATGACACTGGTAGTACTTAGTACAGTCAGAAGGATATGGTAAGACCCAATTGTCGTTATACTGGCATGGTGGCAAGGGTGCAGATGTTGTTGTTGTGGTTGTAGTTGAAATAGAGCTCGTTGTTGTTACTTCACATTTAACCATATTTCTCGGTAGACAAATCTGTAAGGAAACGGATTATTAAAACAAAAAAGATGATTGAGAAAAATATATTTCAACAGTACCTAAAGAAAAAAGTTACATGTGTTATAGGATCGTAGTAAAAATCTTTGGTACAAGTGGCCAGCTCAATTTTTCCATCCTCACATATATAAAAGCGACTACAGTTTCTCGGGTCTGGTCGCGTCCAGGGTGTCGTATTACATGGTGGCAATGAAGGATCTCTCTCATCATCAGGCCTTACTATTATATCATCAGCATTTTCGGGCATTTGTTGTCCAACAATAGGCGCCAGATCTCCAAATCGCCTTTCATTACCTACTGGGCGTATGAAAAGATCTTCTGGCGTAGTGCTTGTAAGATCTGTTGGCGTACTGGTGGTAAGGTTTGCTGGCTTACAATCGACCAGAGATTGAGGAAGGCAAACCTGTAACAAAACGTTAGCATATTATTGAAACAATGTTATTAGTATTATGTAATTTAATAAGCCAAAACATCTGAAATATTTTTAATCTGATGATAAGTAACGTGACTGTAAACACAATTAAAGCTGAAAAAAATATCTTAACAACCATACTTGAAGGACTAAAATAAATTGAGCGAACACTTCAAACTTCTTTTGACAAAGCCAAATACATATAGAAGTAGTAATAACTGCAATCGGTTGTATCGGGCCTAAAATGAAAACTAAATCGCGTGCACGATTTATACGGCGTAGTGTGATACGACGAGTTGTCGTGGAGAAATTTGAAGCTAATGGCGTATTATGTGCTGATGGCGTACTGTGAGCTAATGGCGTAGTGTTAGTAAGAGTTTCAAGTGCTAATGGAATTATAAGTCTTTTTATTATTATTATGAATTGTTGATAATAACATTTTCCAATTGCTGCTGGCAGGCTTTTTTTTTCTTTCGTAAGATTCTTCTCCTTGTCAATAAAGAACACAACAAAAATTAAAATAGTGAAGTAGGTCCAGCCGCGTGATGGCGTGACAAAGGAATACAGGGTTTAATTTTTATATGCATAAAATCTTAGATGCATATGCACACAATGTTATCTACCATTGTGTGCCATGTCTGTGTAAATGAAGTATATAAAAAAACGTATTTTTTTATGATTATATCACCCAAGAACAAAAAATCTTCATTTTCTATTTTATTTCTTATATACCCAAAATAAAACTCACATTGTCATGGACGTCAAAAACTTGTCCCTCCGGGCACTGTCCTTCCGTGGGCACTCCTCGCCTGCAATAAACATATTTGTCGCAGTCCGTCTTGTGAGGGTAGGCCCTCCTATGTCGATGGAGGCATGGATTGGCGTGTGCCGAGATTGAGTACAGCAGTAGAAATATAAGACGGGAATCTGAGGAATAAAATTTATCATAAGTAATTAATACTGAAGGTTGTTTATACTTCTATACTAATACTTTGAAGCTGAAGAGTTTGTTTACTTAGTTGAACGCGCCTATCGGATCCAGGAGGATGGGGTACGTACCGAAAAAAAAATTTAAAGAAAAACAAAAAACCCGACCGCGTATAAATTAATTTTAAAAAAAACGTCAACGTTAGTTTTTATTTAAGTTAATTTTTTGACGTTTTTTTAAAATTAATTTATACGCGGTCGGGTTTTTTGTTTTTCTTTAATTTTTTTTTTATTTTTTACTTTTTAGTTACCATTCATTGTTCACTGTTTTTTTTTGTTTGTATATCGTTTATAGTTGAAATAAAAACTTAAATCAATAAGTAAGAAAATTAGCGAGAATGATTGTTTTATTAAACAACTTTAAATCGTTATATATCCTAAACTATTACTTAAAATGAAAAATGATGAAAGAAACCTAAAGACGATTTTAAAATACCTATTCAACGACACCCCATTTGACATAGTTCATCGCCTTTTTATTTTTTCATTTTGACAATAATTATGGCGTCTGGTTGTCGCTGTGGTGAATTTTGATTACTGTCATGTCTTTAGTGACACTCGCAAGGTAAAGACGAATCGATTGACGTAAGAATCATCAAAATCGGCTTACGCATTTGGTCTCTAGAACGCCACATAGAAACAAACATACATACATACATACATAGACTGATAAACACATTACCCTCCTTTGCGTCGCGCAGTCGGGTAAAAAGAAACCGCGGGGAACATTATTTATTAGAGAAACTTCTTCAAGGCGGAGATTCTTTAAAGACTTATCTATTTGGTTGTCCTGAACACAAAATTTATAATTTAAGAACCGTAAAAAATACCAATGTAAGTATGTCTCAAACGTAAAAAGACTGGAAATAACTTCTCCCATGCCCCTTTTCGATTTGATTCGCAATTCCGTGGAAACCTTGTACATATTTTTTATTATTTATTATAATTCTTAATGTAAATTCATTACATTAAAGAATTTTGTAATTAGTTACTAAGTACTCGTTATATCCTTATGTAGGTACGTAATAAAAATAAATAGGTAATTAACACCTAATAATTCTCACCCATTTCTGAAAGTCCTTACCACCAACGCCTCACAACCTAATGCACTCTAAGCACAAATAGAAGTACCATCTGCCAATTGCATAGTTTCACAAATAATTACCATAGCAATCGATTAAAAATGAAATTGTAAGAAATGCGTAAAATCTGCACTTTAATAACGTATTTGGATCAATTGTGACATAACTGCATATTCTTATTCTTTTCACAGACAATGGTCCACCTTCGCTCCTACACTGCATGCCCTGTAACCTTGACTACTTTATGACTGCATCAGTGAGCGGGATTCGCGTACCTGAATTTTGGGTCAAACTTAATAAATGGGTAACATGAAAATTTGCCAACGACACGCTACAAAGAATATTTACAAATCATCCAATGAGTTTCAGACCCCTGCCTCGAACCTAGCGGAAAGCGAGGTGGCAGCGGCGGCGGCTTGGGCAATGCAAACTCGTTCTGCGATGATGTTTTGTGTCATCGAGATATCAGTTTTTTTTTATTCAAATTGATTCCTAATGCTCGATTGGTCTGAGGAAAAAAAGATGTACACTATCAATGAAAAGGCGCGGTGGTCACAGCTCGACAGGATTGCACTCCCCGTCGCCCACTAACGCCCCGCTCGCCGCTAAATTCGAGGCAGAGACCTTAGGAGCCCTGGGTGCAGCCGATTAAAATCTCTCTACTTCTGCGTGCGCTGTACGATATCGTTAATTACTAACGTGAAATTACATGCTCATTGTGTAGTCAATTGGCGATAAGTAATTGGTCTTTGTCAATCGGTTAGCGTGGCTTTTAGTTGAGAACGCGCGATCTTTGCACGTGTACGAGTAGGTAGGTATACTATCCGGCAAAATTTACGAGGCAGGTCTGACGACGCATGTTTTTTTTCAATTCTTCGCATAAATAATAATCATGTCAAAATAACATTAGCAAGATACTTACTTAGGTAAAGAAAAAGTCATCGCCATCCCATCTTCCAAGTTCATCGTGCTCTGCTGGCGCTGCTGCTGCGGTTGCTGAGAACCTCAAGCGGCGTAAATATAGTAACCTAGGTAGTAACTATAGTTTTGAGCCGTTTGGAGCTGAAACTATAGGGCCATGGGGTCCGAGTGCTCACAGCCTCTTCAGAGACATTTCAAAAAGACTTGTTGACGCTTCCCGTGACCCAAGAGCTGGCTTTTACCTTGGTCAAAGGGTTGGCGTAGCTATACAAAGAGGTAACGCCGCCAGTCTCTTGGGCACATTACCAGCTGACAGATGATGAATTTTTCGATGCTCTATAATAGTTTAGATTGATTAGTTTTATTTTAATTTAGTATTTTTATATTTCTATAGTTTAATTAATATTTATGTATTTGAACAAATATAAAAAAGGTAAAGATAAATTACGTAGGCCACTACATACCTAAGTTTTGTCGTATGCGAAATAAATGTAAGATATTGTTTAGTTGAGGTTAGATTTATAAAGACAAACTAATATCAACAATAACAGCACAAGTTTCGTAACATAAAGTAGCTTTGTAGATTTATTCAGTTTAAACGCGGCAATTTTAGCTTGGAGGACGAATCGAGGCCGGGTAGGTCAATAGAGGTAACAACCGATACAAACATTAAGGCAGTGCGAAAACTACTGGAAGAAGACCGGCATGTGACATATCGACAGATCGAGGAAACCCTGAATTTAAATGCACCAACTGTTCATCGAATTCTTCGCGAACATCTAAAAGTTAGGAAACTTTGTTCACTTTGGGTACCACATTCGATGACTGACGAGTTAAGGGAACAGCGTTTGAATTGGTGTCATGAGATGTTAAAAAAAACGGCGGTAAATCTAAGTAAAAAAAAATTTGCAAGTTGAAGTGGCAATGGGCAGGCCACATAGCTCGTAGAACTGACAACCGATGGGGAAGAAAAGTTCTCGAGTGGCGACCACGGACCGGAAGACGCAGCGTAGGTAGGTGACCACTAGGTGGACCGACGACATCGTGAGGGTCGCGGGCAACTGATGGATGCAAGTGGCGAATTTTCGTTCGGCGTGGCGGTCTAAGGGGGAGGCCTATGTTCAGCAGTGGACGTCTTCCAGCTAATGATGATGATGATGAAATCTAAGTACGTCAATTCAATCATTGCATGTGATGAAACTTGGCTTTACTATTTTGATGTCCCAACTAAATCCCAAAGCAAAGTATGGGTGTTTGAAGATGAAGATACGCCAACGTCTGTCAATGTCTCGATCTGTTAAAAAAAGAATGGTGGCTGTATTTTTTTCAAAACGCGGAATATTGTCGACTATCGTGCTTGATAAACAGAAGACTATTACTGCAAGTTGGTACACGGAAATATGTTTGCCTCGAGTTTTAGAAGCGTTGAAAAATGAGCGACCAAACTCAAGAGTCGACACATGGTTTCTGCATCAAGACAACGCTCCCGCACATCGGGCTGGCAAAACTATAGACTATTTGCGTGAAGTTGGAGTGAAATTACTGGGACATCCTCCTTATAGTCCAGACTTAGCGCCATGCGACTTTGCACTTTTTCCTTATGCAAAAAAAGCACTAAAAGGGCGCAAGTTTTCTCATGACGAAGAGCTTATAGGCGCATTCAGATGGTTTCTGGAGCGACGTATTTAATACATGGTTCGACCGTATGAGAGCGTGTATCAGTGCTAATGGACATTACTTCGAAAAATATTAATAAATAAAAAAAAAGTACGACAAAATGTATGTAGCGACCTACGTAGGTATTAAAATAAATTATAAATTATTATTAAGTTATAAATAATTTCCTCAGAGTATAAATAATTATTATGGCATCTTTTTTGAAACAGTTAAATAAAATTGCCCTAGTCTCTAGAAGAGAGAAAAATAATCAAGGACCATCACCCTGTCAAACCATTTGTCTCTTTCCTTTAGGTACCATAGAATGGTGACTCGACCATCCCCGGTCGACGGCGCGTCGTGCGCCTCTGAGCTGTCAGCAAACTGATGGGGCCCCCTTAGAGGGCCAAAGCCTGCCGGGGTCGCGGGACTTTCTCATCAGGTAACCGTGACCCTGGAACATAAAGGGCTATTGAAGGATCACCGTGGCCTTTTGTCAGTACAAGTCTGATAGGCCTCCCTGTGTGTGAGGACTCATTTCATGATTTTACCACGATAAAAAAGATACCATATAGAAATTATCTATATCATACAGAAAAAGATATGTTTTTTTTTCAGTTAGTAGGTAGTTTTGTGTAAATAGTGTAAAACATCCATGTTTGGAACTTTCACATTTATAAGTTATATTATATTATAGTTAGAAGATTAGATTAGAAGTTAGAATTTTATCTGACCGTAACTAAAAAGTAATACAATATCTAGGTATGTCGCATTAGTCATGCCTTTGTTATCAACAGGGGTTTTTTTTACTGCGAATATCTCGGTATCATCGGATAGATGATTTTAGAAACGTTGCTTTATTTCAATCGTTGTAAAATCCTCAAATGAGTCGTCCCACTCAGAGCGGGAAGGGAGGGACTGTCAGAACAGGCCCTTTAGCCAAACAGCATACGACAGCAGACGACAATCGTTATCGCTCAGCAGTCACTAATACATTTTCAACTTTATACACTAACGCATAAAGTTGAAAATCTATTAAATACTGCTGAGCGATAACGAACGAAACAAACTAGATTTTCCAATTTTTTTAACAAAATAGATTTTCAACTTTACGCGCTGGGGTATAAAGTTGAAAATGTATATTAGTGACTGCTGAGCGATAACGATTGTCGTCTGCTGTTTCGCTCAAGGGCCTGTATTGACTAAAATCAACGGCGATCCCTCAATAGCCCTTCGCGTTCCAGGGTCACGGTCACCGAATGAGGCAGTCCCGCGAGCCGGGCAGGTCTTGGCCCTTTTGGCAGGGGAGCTCGTCAGTAGCAAGTGGCCATTTTAGAACCACCCATTTCATTAATTTCGTCTTTTTTTAACCATTTCATCTTTTTTTTAAACGCTGTCTGTTAATCATTAATTTTACGAAGCTTATTCAGTAGTATCCCTCCCTCCATTTTTTTTATCGTGGTAAAATCATCAAAAAATGAGTCCTCCCACCCAGGGCAGGGAGGGAGGGACTGTCAGACTTGTACTGACTGAAATCCACGGTGTCCTTCAATAGCCCTTTACGTTCTAGGGTCACGGTAATAGAATAAGTCCCACGTCCCCGGCAGGCTTTGGCCCTCTAGAGGGGGGGCCCCGTCATATACCTCCGTCTTTGGAGAAAATGTATGAGTTTATGTATTTAGAATTAAAAAAACAGTTATATTTATTTAAAGCTTCATTTATTTATCAATCATCATCATCATCATCTTCATCATCAGTGTTTCTCCTGGCCAGCTTAACCTCCAATTCCTTAGCGGGGTTGAACATACCGTTAGTCTGAGCGTTACATATAAAACAACGCGTTGATTTTTTATAGTTTTCTAAAGCACATTTCTCGCAAAAGTAGTGTTTGCATCTGTGGACAAAAAAATGGGGGAATTAGTATGGAGGTACTTTTTTGGCTTAAGGGGAATGCTCCAACCAGCCCGCGAAATTCTAAATTTCTTACGTTTTTTTGCAATTTGCAGGCCAGTGCTAGGTTGTATGTTGATTAAAATATTATTCGCGACTGTAAGGCGTATGTAGTTACAGAATTATTATCATCAAAATCACCAATACTACCCTCCAAGTTCATAAAGCTTCAGGAACAAAAAAATAACATGAAAAGTCATTCCTAGAGCTTTATGAACTTAGAGCGTTGTATTGATGATTTTGTTGATTATAATTCTGTAACTACATACGTCTTACAGCCGCGAATAATATTTTAATCAACATACAACCTAGCACTGGCTTGCAAATTGCAAAAAACTTGCAAATTTGAATTTCGCGGGCTACCCTGGAGCATTCACCCTAATTGAATGATTATGAATAATTTAATAAAAAGTTTGAAAACAAAATGATGTGGGGAAAAAGGCAAATAAATAAACTCACATTACTAATTGTAATCACATTAATAATTGTGATTTTTACTATGGAAACTTAACTTGCTACATCGTTCTCACATAATGTATCATCTCAAAATGAATGATGTAACAAAGGTTTTGTAATAATTTTGGCGATTGAAAAAGAGTGTCCATGGAGTTTCTTGCTCATTCTTCTCCATAGAGATCTACTTCTTGGAATGGGTACTTTCACAGTTATTATGTCTTGTGACCGGGACTTTAGCACCATAATTCTGTGGTATTTAATTAATTTTTTTATGTCTTTGACAATTCAATAGTGTCTGAATAAATGCTTTGATTGATTTGATTGATAAAATTAAATACTGACCGTCAAAAACTAACTATTTATACCCCAGTCATTGAAAGCCTAGCCAATAAAGATTGCGTGAAACAACCGCAGGTGGCATACGACCACGGCTATTAATTAAAAATTTCTGTAACACGGATTGTTCTTGTTTTATACTTTTTAGTGCGTGATTTTTTCGTAGTCGGGTTTTAGTTATTTTAACTTATTTTTTATTTACACTATTTTGGGGTTATTTGATATAATAAGCAAAGCAGCGAGTGAATTTTAAATGTACTCATTAAGCCTTTTCATTTGATACCCATGTTGACACTGTTAGAAACAGGCAAAGTAGCTAGTAAAAGCTATATAATGTATATATATTTCAAATGTGCTCATCAAGCCCTTTAATTTGATACCCATGTCGATACTGTGCGATTTTTTTTTTCGGTTACGACTTTTCATTCCCTAGAGGGCGCCATATTGGATTTGGTGACACGTCACCTACGCTATAACCAGCGGACAACTGAGACGCTTCTAACGACACCTCATTTGTCAAGTAGTGATAAGTAGTTCAGAAGTTATGAAGGAACAGATGAACATACATACATACATACAAACATACATTTAACATATCGGTCAAAATCATAACTCTCCTTTTTGCTTCGCCGTAGTCGGGTAAAAAACAACAGTTGCCACCATTAAAAGGCTACCATTCCTACCATTAAAAACTACCATCCGCGAAAATCTACCAATATGGCCGCCAATACTTACTTGGTAACCACAGGGCTGGTAAAGCTATTCCTACATATGAAGCATCGGAAAGGCAGTTCATCATCACTGGCCACCTCGTAGTCTGAGTCCCCCCCTCCTCCCGCTCCACCCGGTCCTCCTCCCGCGGTCTCCTCCCGTTCCAGCTGCCAGCCGTGCTTGTAGTCTGAACGATCGTGGAGGAACTTGCAGGAGTCTGGAGAAAAGAAAAGGTATATCTATTAACTCCCGAAGTTAATATTCTATCTCAATCCATATATTGTTCCCTTGTTCCTCTGTTTTTCTAGTATACAGCTCATGTTGACGGCGATATAAATGGTAGTTTTAGCATTACCATAATGTTCCAGAAAGTTCTTACTATTTCATATTTTGTAGTCCTAAGGTCAGAGCCATGATGGGGCCTTTGTCAGTTAAGGGTACGCTAGTCGGTCATTCTTCCATACAAACGTAGTTTGACGATTGCTCCAATATTTGACGGTATACATTCATAATAAACAATGATTCACATTCATCTCATCGTTATCTAGCCCTATATGGAAACAAGTAAAAAAAAAACATCTAATATAAGTTACGGGTGTCGAAACTTCCTTATTTTAAGACTTATTTTAACACACCTTTGGGGGGGAAATAAATAACAAAAGAAGACGGTAAATTGTATAATAATTACCATACAGGGATATATAATTTGTTCAAAAATATAAATAATTTTATTCTGAACCGATACATTCAGTAGTTTTATTATAATATCCAAATTCCCGAAGGTCTTTGGAAAAGTTGCAGTAGTCCATTCTTTAATGAAATCATGCATGTATAAGTCAGTTGAAGGTTGGAGTATGCGTGCGTAGGTGCCCTAGCTTCTTACTGCTCATCCATATCATTGATACGTGATGTTGGATGAAATAACATGCATTTTAATCCCGCCCGCCAACGAGTTCGTCCCGCCGACTAGGGCACCCTTAAATCTAGTGAGGGGCGACCTAAAAGGATATACAATACATTGACGTGTTATACCATTAATTTTCATGTATACTACTAGAAAAAATTAAGTGAGACCTCAGGATGACGCTGCTAGCATAGAAAAACGTCATCTACCAGTCAAATTCAGTACATTTAAACGTAGTTCCAAATTCCACCGCATCTCAACCTATGTTGGGCATGCGGACGGCGAGTAATGGTGACTCGCCGTCCGATCAAAGACCATGAGTGACCACGCGCGCCTCAAAGTGCTGTCAGCAAAAAGCCTGCCGGGGTCGCGGGACTGTCTCATCAGGGAACCGTGACCGTGGAACGTAAAGGGCTATTGAAGGATCACCGTGGATTTTAGTCAGTACAAGTCTGACAGTCCCTCTCGTCCCACCCTGGGTTGGAGATTTCATTGGCTGATTTTACCACGATAATAAAAACTCAAACTATGCTAAAGTTCGGTCACAGAGCAGAAGGAATATCGTTCATTGACCTTCTTCTTCGTGTCGCTGGCACGAAGGTATTTATAACAATATAAACTTTATTTCAGACTAAAGAGGTCCATAGTTTAGTAAGTATTTTGGTGTTAGTAACAATGGTGCTTAAACAAATATGTTAGTACTGTTAGTTTACACAAATTATTATTTACGTAGACCAGTGACTATCTCCACCCAGTGTGCCTGAAAGGGACAGTCCGGTCTAGCAGCTATCATTTTCAGGATGCTGTTGTCACTACCATGCAAGCCCTGCAGTAAGGAGGCCGCTTTTTTCCGCATGATGGCATGGAATCCATCAGTGCGAGCCTCAGCGAACATTCCTGAAGCACTACAGCGCCATGGCAGTCCCAACAGCATCCTAAAAGCATTATTAAATTGTACACGCAGGGCGTTATAGGCTCGGCGCGTGTACGATACCCATAATTATATTCTATTTATATTTTATTGGCCCAAAACTCTGCCTTCTCCACCGCGTTGCAGCGAAGAGATCTGTTTGACTGCATGTTTTTGGGCTAAGAGGATAGAAGGTGAAGCATGGTTTGTGACTCAGCTCCACATCCGCATCCCGCCGCCGCTCCAATACGATTGTCCTATTATTACCTGTCTCTGTCACTCCCGCGTAAATATTATAGTGAGTCTCGCTTGCACAGATGCAATGGCCGCCGTCCTCAGGGATTGTAAACCTTAAACTGATAGTTTGCATAACCAAAATCAAAAGTCATTTATTCAAATTAGGCTGATTTTTCAGCACTTTTTGAAGGTCAATTTTTTACATAAGACAGTCCCCCAAAGCGCCCCCCCTTCGACACTTCCTAGTGTTTTGGCTGGGGAGAAGAAGTGGCGGAACAAACTCCCCAGCAACACATCTGTCTGTACGGTTAGAAGAATCAAGATTTTATACAATTTAATAGAACATTCACATCATACATCAATTCGCAATTACATCCCAACCGTGACTAGAAGGCACAAAAAGATAAACTAGGACCATCGCAGTAATTCACAATAATAAAGAAAAGAAAATAAATGACATATAACAAAACCAAAGGTCAGCAAGTCGACCAGTCACCACAAGCAGCACCCGTTCACGAACATAACGCAAAGATCAGCTATTGTCCCCCACGACATGTGAGTGGGTAGGAGGGAACCCGACCCTCGACGCTACCGCAAGCAATGTCAACTAAGGGAGCATGACAACTAAGGGAGCATGACAACTTGCTGCCGGTTCATCAGTCAACCGCATACTGTCATACCGGTTACCTTTTACTTAATAGAAAAATGTGATCACTGTAAGTAGATAAAGAGGTCAATGTACGAAATTCGTCCTGCTTTGCGACCAGAATTTTGTTGAGTAGAGTATTGCTATGATACTGACCCCCAAATCCACAGAACCCGGTCTCCTTATAATCTTTGCAGATGTCAGGCTGGTAGTCCCACCGGACCGTAGCCCTAAGGTTGGCTGGAGCCCTAATGGGGCCCTTTCTGACGAGCCCTGAGCTTGCGTTGCCGGCTGCGGTGTCCCGCTTCTTGTAATATTGGGCGTAGTTGTTCATGCCGCGGTATACCTGAAATGTTTCAAGACAGGAAAATTGTAAAATGAAAGCTTTTACTTACTTTTTTACCATATTGAGAAATTAAAATATTCAATTTCTCAATATGGTAATTTTTTTCAGTTGGATTCAGTCCTAATAATAAAGGCTAATAAAAAAAAACTACTAAAACGAAGATAATTATGTGACATCTACCAATCCGCACTGGGCCCGCGTGGTAGATTACAGCCCACTCCCTCCCACAGAGAGGAGGCCTGTTTACCAGCAGCGGGAACATTTATAGGCTGATGATGATACCTCTACCATATTCGGTACTAGAACATTACGTACTTTATGTTCGCATAACTCGTCAAAATGTAGGGAACACCTGATTTTTTTTTTTTCACGATTTCGGGTTTGGTCCCATAGTAAAAGTTGTTCATTATAATGAGTGGAATGACCTCTTAAGAGGTTGTTGGTGTTTTTCATGTCGTACCCTTATTGCAAAAACCGATTATCTGCATTTTTTACCAATTTTTAGTTAAATATAGCTATCGAATCCTCAAGTCACGACGAAGCTACAGGTAAAACCCATTATCACTCGAATTTTTATGCAGATAATCGGTTTTTGCAATAAGGGTACGATATAACCCTGTATACGAGAGCAGTGGTGGCCCAGTGGTATAGGCCCCGACTTACAAGTTGTAGGTCGTGGGTTCGAAACCAGCGTAGCGCATTACTTTGTGTAATTTATTTCATCACCACTGCTCTCAAAGCGGTGAAAGAGAAACATCGTGAGGAAACCGTCAAATTCGAAGACATGTGACAACTACCAACCCGCACCGGGCCCGCGTGGTGGGTTATGGCCCACTCCCTCTCACAGAGAGGAGGTGTCCCAGCAGTGGGAACATTATAGGCTGATGATGATGATACGAAATGAACTACAAGAGCGATTATGAAGCGAATAATAAATCAGTAGGAAAAAAGTATTTACGTAAATGTTTTAAGTAAATTATAAGTGTTTGATTAATATAAATAAAAACATTGGTGTTAATTAATATACCCAGCTCATAAAATACCTTATCATCAGCCTGTCCCGACAACTCCTCATTAATCTTCTGAGCCTTCTCAAAGATGGCTTGTGCGTCCCTGTCTCTCTCAGTGTCCATTTCGTATGTTGCTGTCGCGTTTTCTCTCTGCTGTTGCACTGACAGTGTTGTTCGCTGTTTGGCCTGGAAAAGTTATAACATTGATGTTAATGGACAAGCGTTTAAAGAAAATCAAAAATATGTAGTATGATCAGTGAAGATCTCCCTCCTGGAAATGAGCTGCCTTGGCTGACCTCGAAATCTATTAAGACTCTGTACCCAAAGAAAATCTGCTCAGGTGGAAATTCATTGATAGCTTGGATCTGGAGTGTAAGTGTGCTGCTGCTCCACAAATGATGAGGCACTTAATATCGTGCACTGCCGACTGTTCGTTGCAGGAGCTGATGGACGTTTCAGAGAGCACTAAACTCGTAGCTCAATATTCTGGGCTGCGTTAATATAGATAGTGGGAAGGGCAGGAAAAAACCAATGATCAGTAATCCACTTTGGCCCTGGATCATGAAAACCGGAAATTAAAATAAGCCAAAAAGCCATTAAAATGAAGTTAGTTGAATCTTTTCATTTTTTCGCATCGCTAAACCGCAAACTATGATGAAATGAATAAATTAATATTTACAAATTTTATTAAGCATGTTACAAAATTTTGTAATACTTACTTTCTCCTCATCACTACTATCACTTCCCCCAACATCTATCTCAGGTTTACTCTTTTTAGGGCCCGTAGTTCTTTGTATGTTGGGGTTCTCCTTCTGTGGTCTTCTAGTAGGCTGAACTACGGTTTGTTCATCTGAAGATGAGTTATTTTTCTCCTCTGAAATTGTAAAGAATTTTGGTTAAGTTAATGTTTTAGCATTTAGATTGGAACTAGTTGATGCAAGTATCTTAGTTCGAATTAGGGTTGAGAGTTATCCCACATAATATTGGGATAATAGGTATCCTACGTGTTTTTCCAGGCTTATTTATAATATTACTAGCTGACCGGGCAAACTTCGTACCGCCTCACCTTTTAAACCTTCCCTGGACTTTCAGAAATCGTTCAAGACCAAAATTAGCCAAATTGGTCTAGCCGTTCTCGAGTTTTAGCAAGACTAACGAACAGCAATTGATTTTTATATATAAAAGAGAAGATATATTATAGTGAGATTAGCAATTCCCCATGGTTTGACTCCTGCTGCTCTGTTCCTATTAGTTGTAGTGTAATGTAATATGGCCAAAAGCTTTCTCGATAAATTGACTATCAAACACAACATTCATTTTCAATTTGAAACAGTAGTTCCTGAGATTAATGTGTTCAACCAAACAAACAAATTAACTGTTCAGCTTTATAATAATATAATACGGATGGTTGTTTGATGGCCCTCAATTATGTGCCAAAATGATTAGCCCAAGTCTTCTTTGGCTAATCATTTTGGCACTCAAGTCAAGTCAAGTCTACACAATACGTTTGAAATCTTTCTTGTGTTTAGTCTTCTAAACAAAAGAACGATTTCATTAATGTGTGGTGTAGACTTAACTGTCATAGAGCCTCTATAGAGACAAACGCCAGGTCACAGGACTGTTTTAAAAGGGCACTGGAAGGCAAAGGGCAACTAAAGGAAAAAGGTATATTTTTGGTCAGTAAGACAGTTTCTACTGCTCCACACATGGTGAGAGAACTTAATTGATGAATTTACTAGCCAAAATAAGGATATCAGTACATTATTTAAGTTTGAAGGTGTAATTTATATAAATCCAGCTAATATTATATTGCAACAAGAACAACTATTCAGTTAAGATAATGGTACCGTTTTACAAGAAAAATTATAAGCATAATGGACATTTTTTGGTTTGTAAAGTCACCAACATAACCTCAAAAGTTGCAACCTATTTTATTACCGTTAATTCACCAAGAATATTAATAATTACGTCTTGTAAATTGTAAGTTACCTTCCGAACTAGACTGTTTCCTTTTTCTGCCACCTCTGTTCTTGAGATTACGCTTTTTAAATGTTGAAGGAATTTCAACCTCGACGTCAGACATTTTGGGTAACAAAACTTGTGTTTTTAACACTTTTCACTTACAATAAACTATGTTTTACACTAACTGAGGTATTTTCAACAGTCTGATTTGTATTATGTTACATTGTAACGTAAGAATAAGAAATAACACAATATTTATTTGTAGCTTGCGTGTTTACAAATTGTGGATTCTTTGTTTGACAGGTAGGGTAGGGCTGCATTTGACGTTTTGAAATATTCAGAAGTCGATAGTTATTTTCGAAATATATCGATAAATCATTGATATCCAGATTCATATTAAAACACAGAAATGAATAAGTATATAACTAATAAACAGTTTTTTTTTTCTATTTTGGTCATTCAAAACGTGAATAATTGTTCATACTGATTTGTAGCTGGACAAAAGCCTTTCCTGATTTTGAATTTCGGTTTAGGCCGAAGTGGATAACTACCCAGTTGATGTTGTATGTTAAGGTTGATGCTCAAGGGTAGCCCGCGAAATTCAAAATTTCTTGGGTTT
The DNA here is from genome assembly GCA_950005045.1 of Agrotis exclamationis. Lineage (NCBI taxonomy): Eukaryota > Metazoa > Arthropoda > Insecta > Lepidoptera > Noctuidae > Agrotis > Agrotis exclamationis. The sequence continues at coordinate 12,009,179 of OX465444.1, forward strand.
TTTGCAATTTGCAGGCCAGTGCTAGGTTGTATGTTGATTAAAATATTGATCGCGCTTGTAAGACGTATGTAGTTACAGAATTATTATCATCGAAATCACCAATACAACCCTCCAAGTTCATAAAGCTTCAGGAACAAAAAAATAACATAAAAAGTCATTCCTGAAGCTTTATGAACTTAGAGCGTTATATTGATGATTTTGTTGATTATAGTTCTGTAACTACATACGTCTTACAAGCGCGATCAATATTTTAATCAACATACAACCTAGCACTGGCCTACAAATTGCAAAAAACCCAAGAAATTTTGAATTTCGTGGGCTGGTTGGAGCAATCCCCTTAAGTATGTTGATTTGATTCTGATTTTGTTGAAATAAATGTTAATTGGTAAAAAATCGATTGAATCGATAGGTAGGTACAAACATTGACACAATTCGGGCATCTCTAGTGAGTGACATTAGTGACGTTTCCTAAGACGTCAATATCATGACGTTACATTATTCGTTCGGATACATGAAAAAAAATCACTAAAGTTCTTAGAACCAAGTTTTTATTGCTATATGAAAAGTGTAAGAGTTGTGCAAAAAGTGGGACGTGTGCATTAAAGAAGGAATTTAATATGCGCCCCCACCCATGTCGCTTCGTTGTCGTGTCATGGCGGTGTGGTAGACATGTGGGTGTATTTTTCAACAGGATTGGTACCTACTCATTTGCGTTAAACCCTTATTCATGTTTTATCAAAGTATTTTAGTTTTAGGTAGGAATGCCAATCTTTGTCTGTACTTAGTCATCATGACGATACCAAAGCGACATGGCTACGAGGTAAAACAAACAAACAAGGATTAAAAAGAGGTGTGTCAAACAATAGACCACTCATCATTATCATACAATTTTAAAATGTCTTCATCATCACTACTTTCAATAAAGTCTTCTTTGTCGTGTCTATGATTCCTTTTACCTATTTGTTGAATTTGCATCGATCAAAACCCTGCCATGTGAACGGTACTTATTGATAATGGGCGACTCGCTGTCCAATCATGGACCATGCCCGGGTCAACGGCGCGTCGTGATCCACGCGGACCTCAAAGAACTGTAAGCAAAATGACGGGGCCCCTTAGAAGGCCAAAGCCCTCCGGGATCGCAAGACTAAAGAGTAACCGTGGCCTCGGAACGTAAAGGGCTGTTGAAGGACACCGTGGATTGATTTTAGTCAGTACAAGTCTGACAATCCCTCCCGCCCTGCCCAGGACTCATTCGATATTACCAAGTAATAAAAAAACCTATTGAAGGAAGTCCAATCAATTTGGTATTCACTAAACTACTGACAGTAACGTAACGCGACGCTATCTCAAGGCGCGGGCTCGACAACGAGCTCGTCGTATCATACAGCCTAGAAATTGACCTTATGGAGAATAGCATACTCATAGTTGACGATACCGGCACGAACTGGACCAAAACCTAAAATTAGTGCACATTGTATCCCGATCCGCCTCCACAATACTGTGAATGTTAACGATGCTCAACGCGCTCATGGAGACTAAGCCTGGATTGGACTTGTTTGCTGATGAATCATCATCATCTCATCCATAGGACGTCCACTGCTGAACATAGGCTTCCCCTTTAGATCTCCACATAAACCGGTTGGAAGCGACCTGCATCCAGCGTCTTTCGGCGACCTTTATAAGGTCGTCTGTCCATCTTGTTGATGAATGGAAGACGATAATGTTAGAATGTCTCGTGTTTCTGTGAAGAGACAGAATGAAAGGATCATTTGGCATTTTAAGCTAAACTAAATGTTTTAAATAATAAATAAAATAAAAAAATTGGCACCATTCCTGTTTTTTGGTTTTGTGTGACTCAGAAAGTGGATAAGTGATAAAACAATTGAAAGGTAGGTATTATTGAAGAGGTGTGTCAGATTGAATACAACTCATGATAAAGATTTGAGAAAATAAGCCATAATAAGATCAGTGGGCTTATTCGCTATCTCTAATGACAGTTGAGAATGATGATCACCGAGTATAGTTTCCAACTTTCAACTGTCAAAACTGACATTTCGTATTCCCTAACTTCCCTAAAGTCGGGTAATAACTAGTGCAAGAACAATTTCAAGTCGATAAGCACCGCTAGTTTTAGTTATTCACTGAACGATCACGTGACATAGAAGCGTTACTGAATACCAAAACACCGGAATGTTCGGTTGGTCACTGAGCTCGGTGATTATCACTTCAGTGTTGATCACTTTCATCTGTCAAAATTAGCGAATAAGCCCGCTGGACCATCACAATACATTTCTTGTGATCTTAACCGTAACCTGTGAAAAAGAACTAATCGCCTTCAAAAACCACCACAAAATCGTATAAAATAACAAAATTACACTTACGGAAGTCGGTGGCAATTTTGAATTAAAAAAAAACAAAGCCACCGATTTCCGAACGATAATAATTGAGAACCTCCTCCTTTTTTAAGTCGGTTTTATGTGACAATTATTATTTTTAATATATAAAACTCAAAGGTGACTGATAATATAGTGATCTATCAACGCACAGCCCAAACCACTGGACGGATCGGGCTGAAATTTGGCATGCAGATAGATGTTATAACGGAGGCATCCGCTAAGAAAGAATTTTGATCAATTCTACACCCAAGGGGATGAAAGTTTTTATGAAACTTTGTGAATTTAAACTGATCGGGCTGCGATTTTGCATACATAAAGCTACTATGACGTAGGCACCCCCTAAGAAAGGATTTTGATCAATTCTACTCATACAGGGATAAAATAGGGGATGAAAGTTTGTATAAATCTTCTTAGATTTTCGACTGATTACGCGAGCGAAGTCGCGGGAAATAGCTAGTCAATAATAAAAAGGACTAACTAGAAAGATTATAGGTACATTGCCTGATAAGAGGAAGGTGACCTTCTTCAGGATTCTGATGCAGACACACCTACTTTGGTTTTATCTGAAAGTTCGGCGTAAATAGTGAGTCAGGCATCATATAATATTACGCTTGTTATCTCAGAATGGCTAGGCAGAGGCGCCTGAGGCCAATGCCCAAATGCTAAGGCCCAATTTCTGCCCAATTTTCTAAAAAAAAAGCGGAGAGGAGAGGAGATGAGATGTGTTTTGCGTAGCCAATAAGATTTCGTTATTTCTACATAGCCTCTCCGTTAAGCTTCCATGGAAACGGATAATTTTCTAGAGGAGACGGGATGTATATTTTTTTATAGAATGCATGAGGGAGAGGACAGCTTTCACCTGATAACCCAGACGCCGCGGGAGACGCCCAGGGGCATCGGACGTCACGATGCAATGGGGAAGACCAGTTAAAGAAAATGTAGATGGCATGACCATAGCAAAGTCCTAATCTGAACAATGAGGTAGTACTATTTTGAAGTACCTATAAGATTTGAACCAATGACGATGCTTGGAACTAGCTATACTAGCGCCATTCGTTTCCCAGTTGCCATCCCCATTTCCGTCCACCAAAAGCGTTTTTTAGGATGGAAAGACTATCAAATTAGTCCTGCGAGATTGAAAAGGCTAATTTGGTTACATCATAATATATTCTATTATATTACTGAAGCAATAAGAAGACTCCCATGCTCTGGGGTTGAGCGGTTGAGCGGAATCACTCAAGACTTGAATGATTCCGCTTTGAAAAAAACAACACACTACCTATTCCTTTAGTAGCTGCCGATAAGAAAGGACTCTCATCACGTTTTCCGTAAAATTAAAACTTAATACCATAATATTGAAATCAAGATGTCTGACAATTAAATTAAAAAATTAATTTATCCACCAGATTACATCTCCACATCTTTCGAACTATCGGACAGATCGTTAGATACAACGACCATTTATATCTGGACTCCTAATCACAGGCGACCGATGTCTGTCAACACATTAGGTAAAAAAGTCTTATAACCGTCGTGACTCGACCACTCCTGTGAGTCCCCTCGTCGCACTGACCTTGAGTTAGCCAATCAGAACGCAGTACCCCGTCCCCCTCGCTTACGTCGTACCTCAGCGACTTGGCAGAATAATTTTCGTTAGTCAGATCGTGCATGAGGCGTCTAGATATAAATGGTCGTTGGTTAGATAGCTATTTGGTCACCTACTGATTTCAGATAGCTATTGGTATCGCCGCCATTTTCTCTAGCAATAAGTTTAATACTGTGTCGATTGTAATCTTAGATTGTTATTCAATGGATAAGAAATCTGGTGTTGTTCTTAGATCAAGTAGAAAAATTAACTTTTTCGTTGATAAGCGTCTTTTATTCAAAGGTTATATGAGGTCATAGCATGACCGCCGAGGAATCAGGAGACGAAAGTTTTGAAATATCGTGTGGATTTATGAGGTTTTAAATTAAATAACTTTTCGTACGTACACGTGAGACAATTTTTTTTTTATTGACAGTTCGACAAACCATAGATTTACATCACAGACAAGACATTCATTTTGACATAAGAGTTCCACAGATTAAAATACTCATCACATATCACCCGTGAGGTTTTTATGTTATAATTCATGTTTTTATTAAAAGTAACTCTATATAAATAAGCCAAACCAGGGAATGCAAAATCTATAAAAAAAATCAATTGGTCATTAGTGATTTTTTCTGATAAAGAGTCTATAAGAATTTATTCTGATAAGAAGCGACACTCAGAGGATAAGGGGAAAAAAGGAACTAATATTTATGGTGCTCTACCACGTTCTTTACCCTTATGAGAGTAGGGCGTAAATTTTTACAGAAAGCCCTATATCTCGATATATTATTGATTGTTATTGAGTGTGATTTATTGATTTCATTCGTTGAAGACGTCACGTATTCTCTACTGAAATGAGTCCCATCACTATTCATAACTGAAAGATAATATGGGAGCACCCAGTATTGTCTTTTCGTATCTTTTTTTCTCAACCTCTCTGTCCGTCTATTTCATAATAGCAGAAGCAGAATACGTCACGGTCCATTTATAGAACAAGACTGATGAACGTTAGTGAAAACTCTACCAGAATTTTACAAGGCATTGCGACGTGCTACGTCAACGTAAGGTAACGTAGGGTTCACGCGCGAGACCGCGACAGTACATTAGGCAATGTATGAGCGGCAGTTTGCGAGCGAAACAGCGACGGAGAACAGGACAGATACGGTAGCAATCTTCTGTCGCGGTCTCCTGTCTCGGTCTCATGTCGCGGTCTCGCGCGCGAACCGGTACCTTTTTTTTTGTGTGGTAATTCATCAAATGAGTCCTCCCACCCAGGGTGGGGCAGGAGGGACTGTCAGACTTGTACTGACTAAAATCCACAGTGTTCCTTCAATATTATAGCCCTTTACGTACCAGGGTCACGGTTACCAGATGAGACAGTCCCGCGACCCCGGCAGGCTTTGGCCCTCTTAGGTCCCCGTCAGATTGCTGACAGCTCTTTGAGGCGAGCGTGAAACACAACGCGCCGTCGAACCGGGCATGGTCCATTTTCGAGCGGCGAGTCCCGCATGCCCGTGCCCGCGCCTACGGTGGCCGGAGATCGTCTTGCGACGTCCGTTGCCGTGGGCGTCTCTCGCAGCGGCTGGGTCGTGAGGTGGAAGCTGTCCTCTCCGAACCGGCACCTGCCACGTTGACGACGTCGCGTCGTAACGTGGAGATGTGGACAGGTTAAGTTGCAAGTATCAAAACTCATTAACAGTATGCCACTACTGGTTATTACGACCTATGACCTGGTCAGGTTAGGTGACAGGTCAACCTAGCTAGGACATTACAAATGTGATTGCAACTTTTAATAGAATTAGTTCCAACTAGTGTAATAATGACTTGACTAGGTAATCGACTTTTGATTCGAAGGAGATTATGATTATTTGATTTTAATTGAATGAATTAGGTAGCTTTGCAGCCAGTTGACGATTTTGACGATGACAATGTTGACGCATCAAAATTCGAGAGAGGAGGGCTCATGACGTCAGAAACAAGCGAAGGCTGCACTTGCTTGTGTGTGACGTATTGGTAATTTTGAAAGTGTCGTATTTCGCCAATTTGTGTGTTTTTTTTTGTTTAAATATCGAGGCTAAAACTAAAAAGGGAAAAATAAAAAACTTTTTAAAAAAAGGGAACCGACTTCAAAACCAAACACAAAAAAAGTGTAAAATAACTTTTCTTTCGGAAGTTTGTGGCTTTGTTTTTATTTATTTCATTGACTATGGCCACCGACTTCCGAAAGAAAAGTTATTTTACACTTTTTTTGTGTTTGGTTTTGAAGTCGGTTCCCTTTTTTCAAAAAGTTTTTTAGTTTTCCGTTTTTAGTTTAGATATTCAACAAAAATCTTCATATAATCGGCGTCTTTGATCTACCATCCTAGTAAGCAACGAAAACGGATCTATGCGGGCAACTTCACGAGATATCCATTATTGTAATATACTAAAACCTTTCTCAGAATGTAACAAACACTTTTCTGAAAACCGCATCAAAATAGGTTCAGCCGAACGCGAAATAATCGCGGACAAACATGCAATCCTCTCTAAAAATCTACAACCCAAGTAAGCAAAAACGGATCCACGCGGGCAACGTCACAGGATATCCATTAGTATTATATACTAAAACCTTCTCCAGAATGTAATGAACACTTTCCTGAAAACCGCATCAAAATCGGTTCAGCCAAACGTGAGATAATCGCGGACAAACATACATACATACATACAGGTCGAACTGAGAACCTACTTTTTTTTTGAAGTCGGTTAAAAATAGCTAAGCTTGCTAGGACACTGTTTGCGTGGAGAAGGCATTTTAATGAAATATTTGGGATTAAAAATCGACCCAATCAATCATAACATAAGAGCTCGAATCGATCCCACTTCATAAATTATTACGGCCAATGTCTCAGCTGATCCCGAAACGTGACTAGTATTACGTTACTACCAAAACACAACATAATGTCTATTCTAACTTAAATAATTCATAGAACGTACAAATTCACTCGCTCACCTATATTAGAGCAACGGTTTCCGCATATTTATTAACTGAACTTTATTTTTTAAGCCCAAAAGGTCTTAAGCTCCGCCATTTTACGTTGACATACGCCTTTTCATTATTTGATCTCGAAATATAGTATACTACTTTTGCACGATTTTTTCAAAACACCAAAAGGGCATAAGCGCATAGAGTTTAAGCAAAAGGATAAGACATTTTTGATTCAAAAGAGTTTTTATTCCGGTTTAAGAAATGGTATACTACTTTTTCGCGCGCTTTGTCTTTGGATTCAAAATGGCGTATGTCCATAGAGAATAGTACGAAAAGAAGACGTTTTACGTCTATGGAATTGGTTGTTTTTTTGAAAGCGTAACAGATAGAAAAATGCTTTCGTTTACGAGTTTACAATATTTATAATCTGTTTGTCGGGATTAGTAAATTCATTGGATGTACTGGTATTTGTCGACTTTCTACAAGGGCGATGAATTTCAAGTGTCCCTGCTATTATTTCTTCATCATTTGATTTTCTAGGGCCTCTGTTACTTAAAATGCTAGTTTAATCCATAATAAAGTGACAGATATTACGAAATTTAAGCCAATGATGGTCATTAGAGACGGTTTTTTAATTTTTATAAAAAACTAGCAAACCCGGCGAACTCCGTTTCGCCACCAGATGGCTTCGTTTTATGTAACATTTCGTTTGGTGATTAAAAGAAGAAGAAAAATTTTGTTTTATTTTCCTGAATTTTCTTTGCTATAAACCTTACGGAGCCCGAGACCTTTCCAACGAATGCAAAACCGTGGAAATCGGTTCGTGCGTTCTGGAGTTATAGCGTCAGGAAGGAAAACCCGACTTATTTTTATATAGTAGATATATCTACTATATAAAAATAAATAATAGGTATATATACCTATTCAATTATCTACATATTTATGTTGTATTAATAGAAAACTTTATATCGCTTTATACAAAAAAATCGCGGTCGGAATGGAGATGGAGCATGAGTAAGCTAGGAGAAGGAGTAAGCTAACGTAATTTTTAAAAGTTCCAAAGGTTAACTTTTTATTGAAATAAGGTCGATTTTTGATCACTAGTCGAGATAGTAAGGCATAAAAATAAGGATGAAAGTTTGTCTTTGGCGATGGGAAACTTTTTCGGACAAAATGGATTATTCTGTATACTTAGTTCCACTTGATAAATATTTTGAGTCGTACCTAAAATACGATTATTAATTCGAGTCAGTAAAATGACATTTCCAATGTTCCTGGTTTGTTTCATTTTGTATGTATCAGTGACAGTTGCACTTGTCATTTTACTGACTCGAATTAATAATCAAACTATAGTTAGATTATCCTTGTGCCGATTAATATTATTAGATAAAACATTTTTAGCCTTGACAAAAGATTAACATAAATGAATTAGTACATTGTTATCCAGGGCATGAAAGTTACTTATTTACGTCCCGAGACGGGGTTTGGCGCCTGTAACGTGGTGAGGGACTAAATAAGTAATTTACCCGAGGTAAACACTGTGCTTTTCATTACGAATACGAGGAAAGTAAAATTAACAACAAAATAGTGTAGATCGGATTGTCACTTTGCCGCTTGTTTTTTTTTTAATTTTTGTGCTGTGGTCGTCCAGCTGCACAGCCAGGAATTTTCATGTTCATTATTTTAAAAAAGGCAAAGATTTTGTCGAAATCTGTGATATTTTAGAGAAATATAGTTGAAACTAAATTATTTTTAAGTCATTATTTATGTTCTTAATACCTAACTTTATGTTATTTTAATTCGCTCTGTAATTTCGTGGCTGTATAAAAAATTTGAACATGGTTCAATAGAAATGTCAAAATAGAACTAGTTTTTTTTCTTAAATTTGGCAGCTGTCAGTTGAAAGCGATTTTCCCTAGGGCGGCAATGGATAACTTCCAAACGGCTAATCAGACATGTAATGACCTACTTTCAGAGTATAGTAATGAAAATATACTTAAACTGGGCAAATGAACGATTTGAACTTCGGAAGGGTCTCCCCAGGACCGGGAGGGTTGGCGCTCTTTGGGGGAAGGGGGGAGGCTTACGTTCAGCTGCAGTTGACTGCAATTCGCTTACCTGATGATGATTATGTGATGATGAATATAATTTGGATGCATGGAGGGAGGAATTAGGGTTATGTAAACCCAAGTTGCAACTCTCAAAATGTTGTAGAATATTTTTTTCTGCAAATCAACCTTTTTCAGATTCTGCTCTATATCTCCTATATAATCCTTGTATTTTTCGTTTATTTTTTATTCTTGTATGGCTTCTGCTTTGAGAATGAGTAAGAAATATTTATTCTTTTTTTTAAATTGATACACTGACTTCCTCGCGATCGCAAACCTAGTTCGTTACCCATATAAACACTATTCCACGAAGGCGTTACACCGCTACACAACCTGTTTCAGTATCGGTTTTCAAAACCGGTTCACCGCTTACGTAATTATGAACCCGTTCTGAGTCCTGACCTACCGCAACGAGTTCTGTTGCAGAGCTTGATCGGTTGGTATTGGGTTGGCATTCGCATTTTGTGGCGAATTACTAAAAATGCATCGCTACGATTACCTATTACGATTGTACTTACTGTGGTACATAATACCGGAAATAAAGAGTATCCTATCTGTTACTCCAGGCTGTTAGTGCACCTACTAGATTTAGTTCAGCAGTTTTTGTTAGAAAGAACAAACAAACATCCGAAAACTTTTAATTGCATTTATTATTACAACACGCAGAGAAATGTATAATACTAGAACTTCTGTACTTCACTAGTTGACTTTACAACATTTCTAGTAGGTAATAAATACTAAGTAAGTAGTAGAGATAACAAGGACTTAGTATTTATTACTAGAAACGTTGTAAAGTCAACTAGTGAGTCTTGCTGTCACGGTTGCAACCAGAAGTTCTACATGTAGCCAGACATTTATCTGCGTGAAGTTGTTGCCAAAGGCTTCGCCCGTTTCAACTTGAAAGTTATCCATGGTAACTTAAAATCATAATAAAAACTATCCTTTGTGTTAATCCAGGTTATTTTACATCTGCATCCAATACAGTTCAGTAGTCTTTGGGTGAAAGACGAACAAACTTTGCATTCATAGTGGGAATTTGTAATCTTTAAGGGAACAGTGTATTCGCATCGGCTCGGCTCGGACGACGCGAGCCGATGCGAATGGTATTAGTAACACCCCTATTACGTTGACTCCGCGTCGATAAATGTGGGAGCACCCTAAGACGGGGACGATAATAACCGCGACGCGAGGTATAATGGGGACATACACTCTTTAGGCATGCTTAACAAGTTAACACAAAACTAACGTAACGCAAGCGCCATCAGTACCCTTAGCACGAGTTTTCACTCTTTTACTTTACAGCGTCTTTTCAGTATTTCCAGCGTTTCTTGTATGAAAAAATGGAACAGAGCCTCTGGTGTACGAAGAAGGAACTAATTTTTTCCTTGAAAATTGTCAATTTGAAGTTGTCAAAGTTCCAGTTTACTTTACGTCTCAAATACTGAAAACTCGTGCTAAGGGTACTGGACGTCATTTGCAAGCAGCCATTAACAAATGGCGTTCTGTTGGCGCTTTTGCTACGTTTACGTTAGTCCCCGTCCCCGTCTTATACACTGTTCCCCTACTTCTATACTAGGTAATATAGAGGTAACATTTGTTTGTATGTATCTCCGGAAGTAATGAACCGATTTTAAAATTGTTTCACTGGTCGAAAGCTACATTATTCGTGAGTGCTAAAAGTTATAAAGATTTGATGTATATTTATTTTACCGCCCAACGAAGTGGGCACGGGTCAGCTAGTATTTAATAAGAAGATCATACACTTACGTAAATAAAGTTTCTTTACCTACCTTTCTTATTTTTAGTGACGGTGTATCTAATAATGTAAATCTTTGTTCCAAGATGATGGAAATAACAGGATGATAATACTTAGAACAACGTTTATCAATCGTAGGACATGTTTTATAAACATGAACTTTAGTAACTAAGTATTAAGATTAAGATAATATACCTATCCAAGATTGTAAGGGTGTGAATAATGAGTAGGTAAGTAATAATCATCATCAGCCGGAAGACGTCCTCTACTGAACACAAGCCTCCCCCTTAGAACGCCACGCCGAACGACAATTCGCCACTTGCATCCATCGGTTGTCCGCGACCCTCACGATGTCGTCGGTCCACCTAGTGGGAGGCCTGCCTACGCTGCGTCTTCTATCGCAGGCGAAAAATGATAATCTTTTCGAAAATATTAAAAGTTTATATAGGTACAATTATATCACTCAATAATAGTGTGAAAATATTACAGATACTGCGCTTTTGTTTATAAACAAGGATATTAATCGTGGAAGTGGAAATTTACAGTTTGATAATGACGATAAAGTTGTTGTGAATTAAAACTGGTACAGTCAGTAAAAAAGTAAGCAATCACTGACCGCCTTACCACAAAAAAGTTAGACATCTTGTTGAACACTGGTCTAAAAAACTGTCAACGTCAAAACGACACTTCTCCTTGATAAGGGTCGTTTTGCACTTACACTTTTTTTAGACAAGCGTTCAGCAGATGTTTATCTTTTTGTGGCAAGGCGGAGATTTAGGTACAGACTTACCTAATAAGTATACCATTTTTTAGGGAGAGCTTATTGCTTACCAGCTTCACCAGGCACAAAACTAGACTCCGTTGCTGTTACTATGTAATCTGTGCTTCTACTGAGTAAATCCTATTCCATTTAGAAGCACCCATTACACTTTGTTCGTGTCATCATCATCATCAGCCTATAAATGTTCCCACTGCTGGGACACAGGCCTCCTCTCTGTGAGAGGGAGTGGACCGTAATCTACTACGCGGGCCCAGTGCGGGTTGGTAGATGTCACATGTGTTCGACTTTTTGGTTCTAGGACATGCCGGTTTCCTCGCGATGTTTTCCTTCACCGTTTTGAGAGCAGTGGTGTTGAAATAAATTACACAAAGTAATGCGCCTGACGGGGTTCGAACCCACGACCTACTACTCGTAAGTCGAGGCCTATACCACTGGGCCACCACTGCTCTATTTCTTTGTTCGTGTGCCTTTGTTAAGAAAAGGAACCGACTACAAAAACAAACACAAAAAATCGTAAAATAACTTGTATTTCGGCAGTCGGTGGCTTTATTTTTTAATTCACTGATTTGCCAACGACTTCCCAAAAGAAAAGTTATTGTAGATTTTTTGTGGTGGTTTTTGAAGTCTGATAAGCTTTTTTTTTTATTTATTTTTACTTTATTACTTTCAACTATAGAAACGTAAATCGGACATATTGATTGACATCTACGATCTAACCAGTTATAACTAACCACTGAAAACGTATTTATTATTCGTAGGTAAGTAACTAAAACACGTGCTGAAAAACGTTACAAAACACGTGAAAAACAAATCATAATAACAGATAACAAATTATACTGAAAGGGGTGAACAGATAAAAATATTTAGATTATTAGATGTGCCGTAAAGTTGATGCGCAAGCAGAGTGAGCAACGTTAATATAAACTAAATACTTCGATTTATAACAGACTAGCTGTTGCCAGCGGTTTCACCCGCTACAACTCAAAAATCATCCCGTAGGAACATAAAATAGGGATAAAAACTATCCTATGTGTTAATCCAGGTTATAAACTATCTATGTACCGAATTTCAACCAAATCCATTCAGTAGTTTTTGCGTGAAAGAGGAACAAACATACATCCATCCAAACAAACTTTCACGTTTATAATATTAGTAGGACAATACAATTTAGTTTGGCTTTATTGGTAAACAAACTACTAGGTATTTAACTAATGAGCTTTTTGAACCAAAACGTAGTGCTGTAACTGGCTTTTTGTGCGCCCAGTGCAAGCAGTGCAAGTTTCGGTAAATGCGTCTTGATCTGGCCAACTGTGGCCCTGGTCTGGCGATTTCTGCACCCCTCTAAGGTCTGCGCCCTGTACCTGGGCACCGTTGGCACAGCCCTATTTCTGGCAGTGCCAAAACGCTGGTGTATCTTACACTTATACTTACATGTATCTTATTATCGGGATATAATTAAAGGGTGTCCCAGAAGTAAAGAGACATTTTTAAAAATCTTACTGGCCGAAAATTTTATAAGAAAGAAAAAAAAGTTTAGGTGTCATGGCGTCTATGGTTTTGTTATCTGTCATTTAAAGCGGGAATTTCATTATTGCGAAATATTTTTTCGAAATGAAGCGTCAAGAATATGAAGTATTTGATAACAGAGTTATTCTATTTTACGAGTCTCATAATAAAAAGGATACAGTAAACCACTTTCTTCAAGAAGGAGCTAGGCGACCTAGTATATATAGAATAATAAGACGTTACGAACAAACGGGTGAGACTAGTTTTAAGAAGATTCCGGGAAGAAATAGGACAGTGGCGGTACCTCGTAATATAAAACGGGTTAAATCGATTTTTGACAAGACTCCTTCGACGTCCGTCAGAGTGGCAGCTGATAAATTAAAAATACCTAAGTCGTCTGTCGCCAGAATAAAGAAGAATGATCTAGGTTTGAAAGCATATGTAAAACAATCAGCTCCTAAATACATAAAGGACCAAGAGCAACGTGCAAAACGAGGGTGCCGAAGAGTTTACAACAGTCAGCTAAGCAAAGTACTCGTTATTGACGATGAAACTTATGTTCCAGTGGATCCCAACGATGTTCCTGGAAAGCAGTATTTCCATTGTACCAGTCGTAAAGATGTGGCTTACGACCAAAAAGTTGCACCAAAAGCCAAATTTTTCGCAAAATATTTAGTATGGCAAGCTATAGACCAATTTGGCAATGTCTCCGAGCCATACATTTCGTCAGCCTCCATGAAGGCAAAAGTGTATCTGAACGAATGCATTATTAAACGGTTGATACCTTTTATAGACAAGCATCATTCCAGGGATAAGGTTATCTTTTGGCCGGACATGGCGACGTGTCGCTACGCTACTGATGTTACTCGGACTTGGAGTGCGAAGACATCGACTTTGTACGTAAAGAAAAAAAATCTCCGAATGTACCACAAGCTCGCGGTATCGAAATGTTTTGGTCCCTGTGCAAAAGGGAGTACAAGAAACGACCAGAGAAACCTAAATCCATAAAAGCTTTCAAGCAAATATGGACCAAATTGTCCAAAGAGGTGGCTGCAAAATCAGGAACAGCCGTAATGCGGCGGGCCTCAGAAAATTTAAGAAAAATTGCTTACAAAGGTGTTGCCAACGCAAATTTAATATAAACATAATAATTTAATTACTTTTGTTATTACTTTCAACCAAAATTATTACCTTTCATGTTTACTTTATATTAAAAAACTTGAAAATAAATTTGTCTCTTTACTTCTGGGACACCCCATTATCTTCGATTAAATTTGTTTTTTTTTTTGTTTATAGCGACTCTTTTTTAACCGACTTCAAAAAAAGGAGGAGGTTCTCAATTCGTCGGAATCTTTTTTTTTTTTTTATGTATGTTCCCCGATTTCTCGAAGACGCCTGGACCGATTTGGAAAATTTTTCTTTTGTTTGAAAGGGTATACTTTCCAATTGGTCCCATGATCATCAGGTCAGAATCTGATGATGGAATCCCAGGGAAATCGAGGGCAACCTTCAAATTTTATAGGCACATAGTACCATTTTCATATATTTTCTAAATCTGTTCAAGTATTTGCATCTGATAATCATCATCTCAGGTGGATGGGCTGATGATGGAAGGTACAACTCCTCAACGGCTTGGAGTAGGCATCGACTGATTTAGTTTGTGTTCGCATATCTCTGGAACTACAAGTCCGATTTAAGTAATTCTTTTTTTGTTGTACTAAGTATTGTTTAACTTACGGAAGTTTACTGCAAGTTTCATCAAAATCGGTTCAGTAGTTTTTGAGATAGGGAATTTTATTAGCATATTGTGCACTTGAGCGATGTCGTTACCGGTGCTACGGATTACAAAATTTTAGTGCACATACATGTAAGAGAATGATTTATTTGACAAAAATTTGAGTTGAATACCTATTTAATCTAAAAAGAGTAAAATAAAAAACTTTTTCAAAAAAAATGTAACCGCCTTCAAAAACAACCACAAAAAAGGGTAAAATAACCTACAAAATAACTTTTCTTTCAGAAGTCGGTGGCAAAAAAAACAATGAAATGAAAAAAAAATAAAGGCACCGACTTCTGAAAGAAAAGTTATTTTGTAGGTTATTTTACCCTTTTTTGTGGTTGTTTTTGAAGGCGGTTACATTTTTTTTTAAGAGTAAGCCATTTGTAGCATGCTAGGCATTTTAAGAATTGGGCATTTCCCGACTAAGCATTAATAATTTAGTAAGACATTAGGTCATAGGGAGCCGGTTTGTTCGTTTTGCGAGTGTTGTTGCATCCGTGGTTGCATCATTTACACCTCGATGGGGTATGCATCGATTATGCAGATACCGCCAAGATTTAGGCGTAATTATGGACTCCAATCTGTCGTGGCGCGCTCAGGTGAACGAGGTCAGCCGTAAGGTGCACTTTTCACTGGGCCCGTGTGGTGGATTATGGCCCACTCCCTCTCACATCTGAGGAGGCCTGTGTCCCAGCAGTGGGAACATTTATAGGCTGATGATGAGATGATGAGTGAGGTTGTGGAACTCGCTCCCGACTAGCATTCGGCGCCGTAGAAATCTCGCCTAGGGCGCTGGTAGTGCTAAAACCGGCACTGAGTCACATGAGTGTCATTCCACCTCATCACATGTCCATACCAAGATAGATGATATCCTTAATTTTTTTCTGGAATAGGCGCCATTTCCAAATTGATAAATAATTAATATAACAGAAAGTTATATTAATTATATTATATGGCTATTTAACATAACGCTAAGACCAACAGGACCCCAGGAGCTGGATGGCACGGGAAACAGGAAGTGTAAGCCCCTTTGTATTGTAGCAAAACACCAGTTTCAATACTTTACAATTTGTTTTGATAAAATATTAGATATAGCAACCTTAAAGTATGTAGGTACTTACACAACGCGACGCAACTCTTCGATACCTTACAACTTTGGTATCCAGGCGACTATCGCAATACAAATCCATAGAGGTTCGTACACAGGCATGCGTCAATGGATGCCAAAGTCGTAAGGTGTCGGATACTTGCGTCCATAGATGATTGATACAGTTAACCTTGTGTACGAATACCGGCACGGTTCTTGAGCGCTCGGCGTAAGAGTGGAGATCGCTTTGCGCATCGTACACTTATCGACAAATGAAATGCACAATAAAACAAATAAAACGCACAAAACAACGAATCCCGAGTGGCGGCTATGACGCGATGCGCTACGGCACGCTACGCGGGCCAATCACTAAGTACACTTTCCCCGTCCCCGTTCCTCACTTCATCTACCAAAGGGACCTAATAACTTACTTCTGCGCAGGTGAAGGTCAGCGCTCAAGATCCATGCCGGTATCTGTACGAAAGAACTTACGATAAATATGTTTTGCAAACTCCAGAGTACCGATCAATCCTTATCAGTACCTTCGTGAAATTACGCATCTTACCAGATAAAACATCAAATATTTGATAATATAAAATATTTGCTAGATAAGTTATTTAAAGTAAAAAACAAATACGTAGATTAATTTAAATAACGTCATGCGATCTATTGTAAGAATTCAGTGACTGATAAAGTTCGGAAGATGTTTTTTTTCTTTTCAGGGACTTTCAGAACATACTTACGTCATTATTTTAAATGTTTAAAATGGGCGTAAATAAATTCTTATTATAGCCGAGAGATTGAGGTATTCCAGGAACGGCACCCGCTGAAATGGCACCTGAGCGAATGGCTCCTAATCTATTCCTGTTGGTCTAGTGGTTAGTGACCCTGACTGCTATGCCGGAGGTCGTGGGTTCGATTCCCACCCAGGACAAATGTTTGTGTGATGAGCACGATTATTTGTTCTGTGTCTGGGTGTAATTTATCTATAATATGTATGTATTTAGAAATATATAAGTATGTTTATCAGTTGTCTAGTACCCATAACACAAGCTCTGCTTAGCTTGGGACTAGATGGCGTTGTGTGATAGTTGTGGAATATTATTATTATTATTATATTATTATTCCACGAACGGCACCTATCAACATTTTTTGCAGGTGCCCTTAGTGGAATAGTTTTTCATCTAGCATTTTATTCCACATAGGGCACCCACGGATCGTACTAGTGCTGGGACATTTCTATGTAGGACAAGAAAAAAAAAATCGATTAAAATTACTGATTTTAATCGATTGTTTCATTTTCTTGTTTTCGAGTTTAGAGTAACCAACAAAAATGTACTAGGCATGCAAAAATTCACGGTGGTACTTTACCTATTAGAGAGCGTATTTAAGTGAATACGTAAAAATACAAAACGTGTCATTCTGATACTACTAAGTAAATGCTTTTTATGCCATGGACCGCATGACTCTAGCGTGCAGCCTCCGGCAGGAACTGTTCGTTTTTCCCACCAAGATTGGATAAGAACCGCTTGAAGGTGGTCTCAGCCCGATCCAGCTTAGGAAAAAAATCCCAACCCTTGTTGGAATTTTTCGTCGGTTTTTTCCTATATTTTTTTTTTAAGTTTGTTCTTTTTTCAATGTTGAGCCGCGCTTAAAGTACTACAGGTACTGTGGTACTGGACACAGTATTTAGGTACTTATACGATGACCTTTCATTATAAACATCTAAGAAGACACCATTTCTAGTTTTATTTACATTACTAATTTTAGTGAAAGTAGTGAATCAATTACTGTTTTATTAAAAATCTCATTGGGTTAGGTAAGAATAACGATTATGAACAGTCTAAAGTAAAAAAAAAAACTTCAAATTTTTTTTTTCATTTAGAAAATAGGTAAAAACCGACGAAAAATTCCAACACGGGGGTGTCTAGAATCATGTCCTGGATCCATGGTATCCGTTTGTGCGTCGATGTCTTTTACACCCTGTATATCCACTTTGTGCTCGGAGTTTTACGGCAAAAGTTGGATATGCGAGGCACTGGAGAGCACATGAAAGGACATACCAAAGCTCTTAACCACTTCAAAAGCTATCGATTGCAGTCATCATCAGCCTCTAAATGTTCCCACTATTGGGACACAGGCCTTCTCTCTCTGTGAGAGGGAGTGGGCCGTAATCTACCACGCGGGCCCAGTGCGGATTGGTAAATGTCACATGTCTTCGAATTTTTGGTTCTAGGACATGCCGGTTTCCTCACGATGTTTTCCTTCACCGTTTTGAGAGCAGTGGTGTTGAAATAAATTACACAAAGTAATGCGCCTGACGGGATTCGAACCCACGACCTACAACTCGTAAGTCGAGGCCGATACCACTGGGCCACCAGTGCTGTCATGTCATCGATTGCAGTCGCTGTCGCCGAAATCGGCTAGATGGCATCATCATCTCATCATCATCACTTTATCCTACGGGAGTAGGCAGAAACTACAGAGCACCTCATCCACATTCATATATCTGGTTATACACAACAACAACATACGCCTCCGCTTACTTACCTACAAATCCTTTTAAAACCACAACTGTACCCTGAGCACGAGTTTTCAGTATTTGAGACGTAAAGTAAACTGGAACTTTGACAACTTCAAATTGACAATTTTCAAGGAAAAAATTAGTTCCTTCTTCGCACACCAGAGGCGCTGTTCCATTTTTTCATACAAGAAACGCTGTAAATACTGGAAAGACGCTGTAAAGTAAAAGAGTGAAAACTCGTGCTAAGGGTACTGTATGTTTTATAAACATTTCAGTTCATTCAATTGTTCCGAAAGGAAAGTAGCTAGGTACCATCACAGGGCAAATAATCAACATACCAGATAAAGATGGGAAAACTATTAAACATGCTTGCCTGACCCTGGACTGTCTTAGAAGGACACCGTGGCCCTGGGACGAAAAGGGGAACCGAAAGAACAGGGTCGGTCGAAGGAAGAGGCGGAACACGTGAGGGACAGCACATCATCACGAGTTGCTGCCGCCCAGGTCTCGGATACGTGGCGAATAATGGGTAGCTCACCGTCACTGGCATGCGGATGGAGTAATGGGCGACTCGCTGTCCGATCATGGATCATACCCGGATCGACGGCGAGTCGTGTTCTACGCGCGCCTCAAAGAGCTTTTAGCAATACGACCAGGCCGCCCTTAGAGGGCCAAAGCCTGCCGGGGTCGCGGGACTATCGGGTGTCCGTGGCCCCGGAACGCAAAGGGCTATTGAAGGACACCGTGGATTTTAGTCAGTACAAGTCTGAAAGTCCCTCCCGTCCTGGGTAGGAGGACTCATTCAATGATATACCATGTAAAAACGAAAAAATAAAAAACTTGAGAGGTGTCAAGGGACACCCGGATGGAACGAAGTTACTGTATACACTCAATGTCATAGATATGTTATACACGTACAAAACAACAGAAAAAGCGTACCGCGCAGAGGCAGCACACATACACACTTTTTATTCACACACATTACATTTCACTACAAGTAAAAAGGATAGCTTGATAAAACCAATATGAAAAAAAGTGACAGCTAGATGGTGACGCTCTCTCTTTTATCTCACTCGCACTCTCACTCGCACTCTTTCTTTTACGACGCCATATTATAGAAACGTAATGTTTTATTTGTGAAAATATTAAGATAAATAATATATTTACGAATGATAAGTGATTCTTTGACTTTTAGAAGTCTTGCTTGTATAATTTGTACAATATCTCATCACACACGACGGCATTTTCGGTGGTTTTGAGTCACTTTTACTTTTGACTCACTCTGTAGTACGTGAAGTGCATCCGTTGTCGCTGGCAACGTCGGACTGAGGTCAAGGTTTGTGAATCAACCACATTTGAGCGCGTCTGTTTTTGAGCGCGTATAACGTATCTACACCTTTTTTACTTATAATATCATTGTATACACTCAACAAAAATAATCGTCGCGACACCACACTGTTCAATGCGAAATAGAAAGACGAAACGAAAATAATTATCTGGCTTGCTTTCTATAAGAGAGAGAGACAGACAGAGAACATGCTTACTATAGCAAAAAGTGTCGTTACAACTTTTCGTCTTAATTTTTTTCATCTAGCCTCCTTTCGCAACGCGCGATAAGGAACTTCGTTCCAAAAGGTCTGAATCGATGGCGCATCATGCTTCATGGATGCCTCAAGGAGCAGTCAGCAAATTAACGGGGCCCCCTAAATGCCTGCCGTAACCCAGGAATGAGTAAGAGAGACCCTTCAAACGCAGAACTCAGAAAGTGTCCTATATCTAATCGAGCAATTATAATACATATTTACCTGATCTAATTTTATGATGTCTGGACTTTAAAAGAGACTGTGACCTCTGAGTTTGTTTCGGATGTTTCTTCTCAGAGTAGTCAGGTACGAAACACCGGTCTCTTCTAGTTTTATGAAAAGACGTGTAAAAGTGTTGATATAACCTACTTGCAAAAATAAACATCATTTCATTTCATTTCATTTCATTTCATCATCATTTCATTTCATTTCATTACCACTGAGTTACTTCGATTTCTCTATTTTCACTAGGGCTTGGCCTCCGGAATTCCGGAACCGGTATAATTCCGGAATTCCGAAGCTTTTCAATATCGTTTCCAATTCCGGAATTGGCGAGATCAATACCGGAGTTTCGATATTGAGGAAAATAATATTTTTTTTGCAGCTTGATGCGCAACAAATTACCACAACATGAAGTAGAAGGGAAACTATTGTTTTAAATGTATATATTATAAGAGTAGAGATGGCAGTTTTTGACAACGGTGGCATTGCGTATTTCCAATCTAAAAAAGCTTTGTAATCCTATTTTTAACCGACTTCAAAAAGGAGGAGGTTGTCTATTCGACGGTATGTTTTTTTTTGTTTTTTTTTTGTATATTTGTTACGCGATTACTCCGCCAATTGTGGACCGATTTTTAAAATTCTTTTTTTGTTCGAAAGGAGGTACTTTTGAGGTGGTCCCATAGTCACCAAGTTGGGATCTGATGATTGGATCCTGGAGAAATCGAGGGCAACCCTCGAATTTTATAGGCCGACACACATTTTACGCAAATTTTATGAAGGGATTTAAGTACTTGCGTATGGTAATCATAATGTCATGTAGCTGAGCTGATGATGGAAGGTAGAACTCCTTAATAGTAAGGAGTAGGCATCGACTGATTTAGTTTGAGTTCGCATATCTCTGTAACTACAAGTCCGATTTAAGTAATTCTTTTTTGTTGTACTAGGTATCATTTAACTTAGGGAATATTGCAAGTTTCATCAAAATCGGTTCAGTAGTTTTTGAGATAGGGAATTTTATTAGCTTATTGTGTACATGAGCGATGTTATTACCGGTGTTATGGATTACAAAATTCTAGTGCACATGTTGTATTTGACAAGAATTCGGGTTGAATATTTAAACTAAAAAGAGTAAAATAAAAACTTTTTCAAAAAAAAATGTAACCGCCTTCAAAAACAGCCATAAATAAAAAACGATAAAAAAACCTACAAAATAACTTTTCTTTCGGAAGTCGGTGGCAAAAAAAAAGACAATGAAATCCTAAAGAAAACAAAGACACCGACTTCCGAAAGAAAAGTTATTTTGTAGGTTTTTTATCGTTTTTTATTTATGGCTGTTTTTGAAGGCGGTTACATTTTTTTTTGAAAAAGTTTTTTTTAATCTTCGATTATTATATTTACTATCTATATATGAATTTTGCGTATGTTTCATGTATAGTTGTAACGTGGATGCGTACGTATAAATAAGGATGGTTACAAACTATACTACATCACTTACGTTTGACAAAAATCATTGTTTTTATGCCTTTTAACGGGAAGACGGCCGACGTCAGGGGCACCCCGAGGTTTGGTTCAGTTTGGTTCCTTTAAGCCCTACAGACTGAAATAGGAGCCTAGGGAGTTTAGTGATATAATTATGACTTGATTAAGTTTATTGAAATAATTGTAGGAGTGTAGTACGTCTGAGGTGGAGACTTCGTTGTAAGACGGTCAAATTTTAGTCGAATTTTAATTTCAAGGTTAAATTTTAGCCCCGCTCAGCGGGGCTTTGCTCCTACTTCCATCTACTAGGTTTATAGGAACCTAACCAAACCGATCCTTGGGGTGCCTCTTGCGTTGACTGTCTTCGGGTTAATAAGGGTAAAACATTGGGCTTATATGGCTTCTGCCGAAGTATGTTGCAAAGTTTAGAGCAGACCCACAGACATTCATGGCAAAGACCGCAAAATCGCGAGCATGCAACTGCTCGCGTATAGATTGGAATCTAGAGTTTTGCGCACTTATTCCAAACCGTACAGGATTAATTCGTATGCGTACTGGCACTAACGGAGCCAGACCCGTCACACGCTGCAACTTTGCCTTGATAACGCGGCGTCCACCTATAAACCACCACCGCGTTATCATCGATAAACCTCGCGCGTTGAAACAAAGGAGTCAAAGTTGGGCATCATGGCAAAGTTGCAGCGTTTGACCGGTAGTTGATTAGGTTACTACAAAGTACACACAAGTATTTGCGCACTACTCTTGTATGTATTGGAAGACATTAGTTAAAAAGTGACTAGAAGTCATTTTTTATCGCGTATAGATAAAAAGTGACTAGAAGTCACTTTTTATCTATACGCGATTAATAACACACCCTTGCATTTTGGCTTTATTTAGAATGGAAAAATGCGGTGGAGGACCATACTTGGAAAATTGTTTTCAATATTCAAAAACAATACTAGCAACGAGTGTAGAAGCAGAATGAGCTTTTCTTCGGTCAGTTATTTTTGCAATCAAATCAAAACTATAGTAGCGAAACCACTGAACGATCCACCCGATCTGTCATTTGTAGGGCACGCGAAACAAAACCATAGCAAAGTTGCCTATTCTAACGCGGTGAATTTCTGGATCGAATGTACAAGTTTTGGAGGCAAAACGAATGATTTTATTGAAAAATGACACTAAATCAGTTGAATTATAGAAACTTAATTGAGGATGTTCGTTCAAAATAGAGGTAAAATTTATTTATTAAGTCATCCAGACTACAAATATAACAGGACTTTTGTCTCGTTTCAGTAATTTCATATACTCAATATGTTCGTCTATTCATAGTTTAGACTAGAGCAAAATCTCGTCTTCTTTTGTCGTAGACGATAATTCGCTATTTAAACACAAGTTTGTCACTAGCGTAATTAATGGTGGTTCTGCTTTACGAGAAGGAAAGAGGCAAACGTGGCATGTCTGGCTAGGTTTCGCTGCGGAACGCGCATTGCGGTTTCACCTAGTTAGTTTCGCGGCGGAAGTGTGCTAACCTTTTAGCGTTTCTGATACTTACTAAAAAGTAAGTATCAGAAACGCTAAAAGGTTAGCACACCTCCGCCATAGAATGCCATAAGATTACATTTATTTATTACAAAAAATTAGGACCTTTGCAATTTTTTAGTTATGAGTCAATAAAAATTTAAACTATCACTAGTGGATAGCGCCAGACACTTTTCACTAGTGAAAAGCCACTTTTCAGTTCCGGAATTCCGGAATTCCGGAATTGAAAAACCGAATATCGAAACCCAATACCGGAATTGAAAAAACGTCCGATATCCAAGCCCTAATTTTCACCCGAGTAGAGCTCTGTCAACCTGCTGATTTTTTGCAAAAATAGGGAAACAAAACTGGTTAAAAAAAGCAAAGAAATTAAAAAAACACACCTTATTCATTATTCTATCTTAATCTGTACACTTTAGAATATTTCATTAAAAAAATGTATAGGGCACCAGCATCTGGAGCCCGAATCATCTGCTATTGATTCGGGCTCCAGAGAAACGTCACAAAGCCCGCCGTGTCCAAAAAAATTATACTGATTTATAATAATAATATTATTATTAAATTATAAACTTGTTTTTCACTATCTTTGAAAGGGCAAGGAACCATTACATTGTTGATAATCGGACAACTAGTGTTGTTACTAGTGAAGAAGTAATCTTTGAGGAATTATTGTCCTTCGGCTTTTCGAATTTTTTCGGCCTCTCAAAACAATAAACGCCTGATCATTTTTTAACTATGATGAGGTCGATTTCCAGTATAACTGGACATAACTGTTTAACTAGAATTTATAATCGAACTTCAAATGCACCTTGTAAAACTACTGTTTGCTTTGTATGTACAGTAACTACCTTTTTTTTTAGCGTGTTAAAATCATAAAATGAGTCCTCCCACCCCAACTGTCAGACCAATGCCGGGCGCGGGCAGTTTGCCTTTGTAGTTGAAGAGCAAACTGTATACCTATTCAGAGAGTGTCTGAATCAAAATACATTTTGCTTTAAAATACTAGAGCTAAATACATACGAGTCCAGACGTCCAGCAGCAGTCACGAAGGGGATAGGGTCTTCCAGACCCCGTCATCCCCTTCTAACCTAACCTGTCCGTGTCGGGGTGCCCCAAAGTCCCGAGCTCGCTACGCTCGCTCTTGCATTCCTAGGTCAAATAACTAATTACTACTTATCAAGGTGGCGGCCCCGCGAAGCAGGGCTCAATCGAGCCATTTTTCTTCGTCTCGAAAAATATTTTTCCGGGCCGTAAAAAATAATAATCAATCGATACTCGCGATATTCGTGTGTCACAGTTTGCTTTACATACAAGCGAGCAAAGTGCATACAATCTCAGAATGTTCTGAGCTCGTATGTACTTTGCTCCAATTTGTGATTTCAATGAGCACGACGTAGTTCAGTACAGACTATGGGTGTCTGGGTCAGCATACGTTGGCAATACGCTGCCCGAGTATACGAGTAGTACTTATCTAGTCATTATTATAGTTATTTCATCATTATTTTTTTTCTTTAAATCAACTGTTTCATATGGCTATAATATCCATAAGTTGTCGACTTTGTGGTCTTGTTTCTTAGAAAAAATAGTAATTAAATAGCAGTTGTCCTTACTTAATTGTAAAATTCCTCAAAAACAATAATTTCATTCATCATCATCATATCAGCCATAAGATGTCCACTGCTAACACAGGCCTCCCTTCTTTATAGAAAATATTCTTTCAAAAGTAAAAGCATCACATAATTTTCGTCGCAAGAAAAACAATGGCAATTATAAAATTCGGCCTGTAGCACGCACATCTCTATTCAAGTATGCCAATAATCGGCGAGAGGCGTCATGTTATTCTTGTAAAGGCTGCCTCTCACGAGGTTGGAAACAAGAAAAACAAATTGCAAGGATTTGAGGCAAGAATAAGGATTTTTCAAAGCGTAACGGAAGTGTTGTTTATAAGAAATCGTTTTGCGTAGCTAGTGCGGAAATTAGTTTAGGTACAAAATCAAATATTTTTATTTCACATAGGCCCATGAGGGCACTTATAAAACGTCAACCCGAACCGAGCACCTGTTGTGCTCGGTTCGGGTTGGTCGATTTCATGGAGAAGAACCGGCAAGAAACTCCATGGTTACTCTTTTAAACACTGTTTAAACATGGTTACTCTTTTGTACAGACGCCAGCACATCAACTACATCAATCTGTCAAATTTCTGTAATAGATTTTCAACCTTATCACAATAGTGGAAAGTTAAAATTTGACAGATTCGGGTAGGTTGACCTGCTGACGTCTGTACTATACTGTGTGAAAAATTGTTTGAAAAGCTGCTACAAATTGAATTGAAATTACCAAAAGTTGGTCTGAAATTGAAAAATTCTGATTAAACTGTTTTTCTTTAACGTTTGCAAATAATTAATATAGAAATGATTATTATGTATTAATATCAAAAGGAAGAAAGAATTATGCCAGCGTTCTGGGCATTTTTGGTTGATGTTTTTTTTTGCTGAAAAAACTAGATTAGATTTTTTAGTCGCGTGAAAAATTACTTTTTTTTATTAACAAATCGTCTCCGTAACCCTCACCCTAAGTACCTTTGACTGAAAAAAATATGATATAAAAAATACCTCTTTTATCAGCTCAACCATTATTAAATTAAACAAATAACTACATAAAATACGTCTTAATATATTGCGCGTTAATTACCTAGATTAGATGTTATCAATCTTCGCGACAGTTCGTGGGAGGCCAAACGTTTTGATAAGGTTCGCGTATTCTTATTATCATAGATAACAGGTTATCGTTGCTAGGGAAGTTTTGGTGCAAATATTTTCTCTTCTGAAACGATACAGAGAGAAACAAATGAGTCCTCCCACCCAGGGCAGAGCGGGAGGGACTGTCAGACTCGTACTGACTAAAATCCACGGTGTCCTTCAATAACCCTATAGGTACGGGGTCACGGTAATTCGTTACCCCGCGACCACATAAATGCGCATGGTAAAATAATGGAACTCAATTTCTGCTTCTGTTTTCCCATACATTTCCCATACAATCCGAATCTCTTTAAAGTTAGAGTGAACAGGCTTCTTTGGGGTAAGGTCTGTTTCTGTCACTTATGACCTGGGCTAGAGTCAAGAGCTGCTAAAATTATGAGAAATCGACTATGGAATTATGGAAGAAGAAGACATAGGGTGCCGACCATTTTTTTGTCGTTTTGCCCCACAAATACCTAGGTATTTATCCTGTATCGTGGGTGCGTTTACAAACATATAAACTCACATACACAAACACCCAGACCTGGAACAACTACTTGTAGATCATACAAATATTTATTCTGTGCTGGGATCGAGCCAGCTGGGATAAAGTTAAAAGAAATAATGATGATGACTTAGTTCCTATCCTGGGTTCATCTTTCTTCTTTTATAAAGTGGAGCTTCTTTACTTTGGAATGTTCCAATCTTTTCACGAATTGTACATAATTATCAACTTATTTATTAAATGATTTATGAATAATTTGATCATGACTCATTCAATCATGATTAAATTAATATTATTATTGTTGAAGACTTACGAATAACAAAGACCAAAAAATTGTCGTTATCATTATTATTTAAGTCCACCTGCACTTTGAATGATTTTCACGAAACCTACCGTGAATAAGGCAGAGTTCTGGTCGAAACTAATCTTATTAGGTAATAAATTGACGAAAAATAATATTTTGTCACCGGTAATGATTAAAACTAATTAGCTAATTGTCATAATGGCTTAATTACTTTATTTCTATAATAATTATGACTTTTTCTTACGCCAGCGCATTTTTTTCTGATTGCGCTGACTGAATGAATCACGAACAGCATTTTCTTGCATCTCTCTTTTATCTCATACGTAGTAAGTCAGTGAAGTGGAGATCTATTTAAAAAACAAGCGGCCGAATGAGACCAAATGCTGATGGTTTTTTTTTAGCATGGTAAAATCATCAAATGAGTCCTCCCACCCCGGGCAGGGCGGGAGGGACTGTCAGACTCGTACTGACTAAAATCCACGGTGTCCTTCAATAGCCCTTTGTGTTCCGGGGTCACGGTAATGAGATAAGTCCCGCGACCAAATGCTGATGGTGGCGACCGTTTTCATAATAATATCATCATCATCATCTGCCTAGACTTTTCCCAACTGTATTGTGGTCTGCTTCCAGTCGAACCAGATGCCGCTGAATATCAGTATTTTACATAGAGCGACTGCCTATCGGATCTCCACAAGCCAGTAACTGGGTAATCCAATACCCCATGGTAAGACTGGTTGTCAGACTTTTAGAGCTTCTGACTAATAGCACATCCTAATAGTAACGACTGTCATAGATGCCACAAATAACAGCCGGGACGTTGGTCCCGGCTGTTATTTGTGGGTTCCGGCTTTCTGTGGCACGGAAAAAGAAATTTAATTGCGACCCTATTCAATGAAGCATATTTATATTAGTTGAGCTATATTAAGTTTTGTTTAGCAAGTCTAAAAATTAAAAGCGCGGGCACATGCCAGGTTTTGCCCCGGTCCCACCGGGTCCCATCACATGATAAAAAACTTCAACCAAACGAAGTCGCGGGTAGAAGTTAGAATATTAGTACTTATTAAGAAAATTATACTGCAACACTGTTTTAAACTTCCACGCGTTTTATTATTAAACTTGTACTGTCACTTATGGCGTATCTTCGCGAGTTGACCGCGATCATAATGACGCTTGTAACAGAATTGAAATATCGAGAGCTCAAAATAATTGTTTAAGTAACTGATTTAGTTGACACGCTTCTATATAAACTGTTTTTCTAGGAAACCTTTCATCAGGGCCAAAATAACTTAAAAAAAAATGTTTCTTGCAAAACATATCCCATTCTTGCAAACCGTGTCGTGGTAGGACGCCATAAAAAACACTTTCGCGCGCTTATAACATACGTGCAAGAAAAACGCAGTACATACCAAGTTAGTTCGCGCAAACGTACGGACGTTCGTTCGAAAATTATATTTAAGCTGTTTACTTTTCTTAGTTTAACTTGACTTTCTTATAGAAACTTCGAGATTTCGTGTGAGTATAGTGTTGTGTTTATCTTTTTTTTTTTATGTGTTTGTAATTAAAAGATTAGATAAAATCGGAGGAAAGTGATCGGTTTGGTAGAGTTACAATAAAATAGTTCGGTTCTATAAGTCTTTGGCAGTACTGTGTTATTGTTGTCAGTAGTAACTTTTGAATTTGGAAGCTGTAGAAAAATTGTGGCGTTCGTTTTGTGGATATTGTCAAAAAAGGTTTGTTTTAAAAATAAAAAAAGGTCTTTTGTTTATGGCATGACAATTTAATTAGCACAAATTGTTAACCGGATTTATTAATATTCGGAAATAACAACGTAAATTGGCAAATTACAAGCGCATTCTTGTATTTTCGACCTCGGCTAAGCACCAAGAACTGAGATTACAACATTGCGGACATAATTAGCATTTAATGGAAACGATTAAGTTTGTACAAACGGGCATACACAGTTAGCCTATAAATGTTCCCACTGCTGGGACACAGGCCTCCTCTCTGTGAGAGGGAGTGGGCCATAAACCACTACGCGAGCACAGTGTGGGTTCGTAAATGTCACATGTCTTCGAATATTTGTTTCCTATCCTACCTATAAACAATGTGCTTGAATATGCACAAGTATTATTTATAAATACTAGCTATGTCCGCGGTTTTACCTCCACTGCTCAGCTCTTGTTGGTCATAGCGCGATGTTTTATAGCCTATAGCCTTCGTCAATAAATGAACTATTCATCGGAAAAAGAATTATTTAATTCGAACCAGTAGTTCCTGAGATAAGCGCGTTTAACCAAACAAAAAAACACTTCAGCTTTATAATCAGTTATCGAGTTATCATGCATCTGTCTTGCAACTTTTTAGTTACCCCATTAGACTTGTAACAACAAACAGGACTGCAGAACTGGAATAACAGGATTCATTACTCAGTTTCGCAAAAAATGTAAAAGGGAATGACTCTTAGAAAATCGGTGTACTTATGTGTTCCAAAAACATAAAATCGATACAACATTATTTTTTGTTTATGCGAAACTCGATACACCTGTCTAGTATTTTTGTGTAAAGAATCTATGTACAAAATGTTAAAACCGTATCATAAAAAATCACAAATGTATAAGCTTGTATAATACCTGATTGTCCGTTCAAAAACATGCTTATTTAGCGGTAAACCCGCGTAAACCGCGTCTCCTGTGTTATACACTCGTGATAATAGTTTGGCAATAGGTACCTAACCGTTCGGTGATTGTATTGTAATTAATTGGTAATAAAATATAATTAAAATATTTTTGAAAAAAATATATAACATGGTGTAAAAATTATTGGAATCAAATCAGTTTCTTTCTTCTTCTTCTTTCTTACTATTATAAAAATCAATTGCTGTTCGTTAGTCTCGCTAAAACTCGAGAACGGCTGGACCGATTTGGCTAATTTTGGTTTTGAATTACTTCTGGAAGTCCAGGGAAGGTTTAAATGGTGAGTAAATATTGATTCTGAGGCGGTATGAAGTTTGCCGGGTCAGCTAGTAGGTATTATTACTCGTACGTACATTTTTTACGTTTGGTATTTTTTTTCCCGAGCCCTATGTGGTAGCAGGGTGTGGGCCGGGTTTTGGAAGTGTCAGAGGTTACCGCGGTCCTTGAACGTAAAGGACACAGTGGAATTAATCTCGCTCTCGCTCTCTCTTCGCAGAATTTATAGACAAAATGCCAGAATGTAGAAAGATTTTGATTGTCAAAGAAGGAAACGCATTTGGTCAATAATCATTTGTTTACGTTTCTGCGTTAGCATGCCGCCATCGCGTATCGAAGCTATTGGACTAAGAAACAAAGTTCTTTTGTTTTCTCGATTTATCGGATAAAATCGAGAAACATGACAGCATTAAGCCCCGGTTACACTGACGCGCAATCCCCGCGCCACGCGGGACGAAATTCGTCCGCACCTAATTTTTTTCAACATTTTTCCCCATCGGTTATCACTTCAATTTACAATGATTTAAGAGACATAGCTCTTAAAATCTTTTAAAAAAGATTTGAATTGATTTTTTTTCGAATTTTATCACGCAAAAGAACTCAAAGTTCAGCTCTTTCATTTGCTCGTTGAGTGACACTTAGACCTGTTTTACACTCAATCACTCATTAGGTGCGTCCCCACAGAGCGCGCAGCTTCGCGAGGCATTTTCCGCGCGAAGCAGCTCGGTTGGTGTGGACGTGTCTTGGGCGAGGCAAGTGACAGCGCTGCCGCGGTCGAGCGACCGAGCGCCCGAGCCCCGAGCCATCCAGTGTCGGCTTTTGTTTTGCTCCCGTATATTGTTTCGTGCCTCGTTCAAAAAACAATAGACGCGTCCACACAGAGTGAGCAGCCTCGCTTGTCAGTTTCCTCGCGCAGCAAATACCTCGCGAGGCTGCGCACTCTGTGTGGACGCACCTATTAAGTAGCATTACCTAAAACTAGATACAATCCATTTGATTGCTTGATAGTTTTATAGTATTTTAAGTAGTGCTTAACTTTTGAGTTTTGAGTGACGCAACTAAGTGTCTCTAAAATTTATATTTAAATACCTACTCCATTGCTTAACAGCAAAAAACCAAAATATTACATACACAAAACATCAATTAGTTGTCATGCAAAGCTTGAATGAATTTCATCCCGCCCACGCGCGGGACGACAGAATTTGCCTCAGTGAAACCCTATCTTTACTTCATCAATGTAATGCAAGAATTTACACAAAAACTCAGTACTTTCAGATGCATTCTGTTGTTGTCTCGTGACTGCATATCAGATAGCCTTAGTGGTGATAGTGATGTGTCGTATGTTGTTGTTTAGACGATCCGTTTGACGTAATTCCTTTGTCAAGTTTTATAAGTATTACATCACGCAATATTCCCCGAAACGTGGCTAGGCTCAGTTTTCATCAAAGCGAAGCGGAGCGGAGACGAGTTTTGTCTAGAAACAAAGAAGAAACATTTATTTGGCGCAAAGGAATAACGCTTAAACGAATAACGCTTCGCGTGAAGGAAAACATCGTGAGGAAACCGGCATGTCCTAGAACCAAAAATTCGAAGACATGTGACATCTACCAATCCGCACTGGGCCCGCGTGGTAGATTACGGCCCACTCCCTCTCACAGAGAGGAGGCCTGTGTCCCAGCAGTGGGGACATTTATAGGCTGATGATGATGATGATGACGAATAACGCTTAAAAAAAAAACAAAAAAAAAGAAACAAAAAATTCTGAAATCTAGAACAAGAATAAAAGTAGGAAATACATAATAGTTGTGTGTCTCACGGCTGCGCCAAATAGGCCCAGTTCAGCAAAATGTCGAGCAGCTAGTGCTCGACCCTTGTTTTCAACTGGACCTTGTAAGAAACAATTAAATTTAGTTATTTCCACATCTCTCCGCTACAAGCTTCGGTGGAAATCTGATTGATTATTCAAAACACATCTCTCTTCTCCGCTCTTCTCCGCTTTGGTGATAACTGGGTTTTAAAGTTTTAGCCAGTATTTAAAAAAAAAACATTCCCCCGCACTAGGAATTTCTCGTATCGTTCGTGCGTTTACAAACATAGAAATTCTCATACACAAACAACCAGACCCGGAACAACTTCTAGTAGATCATCATCATCATCATCATCCTATAAATGTTCCCACTGCTGGGACACAGGCCTCCTCTCTGTGAGAGGGAGTGGGCCGTAATCTACCACGCGGGCCCAGTGCGGATTGGTAGATGTCACATGTCTTCGAATTTTTGGTTCTAGGACATGCCGGTTTCCTCACGATGTTTTCCTTCACCGTTTTGAGAGCAGTGGTGTTGAAATAAATTACACAAAGTAATACGCCTGACGGGGTTCGAACCCACGACCTACAACTAGTAAGGCCAGGCCGATACCACTGGGCCACCACTGCTCATACAAATATTTATTCGGTGCGGGAATCAAACCCGCGACGTACAGCACAGAAATCAATCGCTCTAACTTTGCGCCAACCTTACAATTTAATTACTATAAAGACGAGAGAACCTAAGTATACAAATATGGTGAGAAAAACAAACACCATTTTAGGTGAAAGTATGATTTCCGTTTAGTATGTTCGATTCAGGAAGTATTTACATGGATAGATAGTTACGTTAATGTCCTTATGCGCTTGCGCAAACCGGAGACTGGACATCTACATGCCTTCTACATAGGACATAGTTCAAATGCCTATACTTAGAATCTGCTTGGAAAATGCTGAAGGAAAACCTCTTGAGAAAATTCGCACGTCCTAGAAAAATCAATTTTTGGAAAAAAAACGTGACAATTAAAAATCTACGAAACTAAAAGCAACACAAAAATCGATTGTCTAATTCACAGTTCGATTAAGGCCGCCAAAAAATTGCCAACCGTAAAGTTGGGCGCCACTACAATATCGTCGTGCGGCGATAAGCTGCTTGCGGCGGGTGATAAAATTCGACCGAGTAAATGTTCAATTTTCTTATCATTTTTGTTAAATTAACAAGTTACTTACATGCGATTTTTGACGACAGGTGTCCCCTACACCTGTCGTCATTGTGTGTGCGATTGAGTTTTGCAAGCGTTGCGACTGGTGACTTGATGCAAGGTGAAAATTAGCCGATAGAATCCCCTATCATTCATTTAGTTGAACTCATTTGATCATATGAACTCTGTTTTGGTAATTTTAGTTCAACGTTGTTCTATTAAACACTTACTGTCGCGTCGTACCACAAAAACTTTTAAACGTCTGTTGAACACTTGTCTAAAAAAATGACAGATTATGACGTTGAAATTAACGGACCTTCCGTTTAGCAGTCCCACTTTTTTAGACAAGTGTTCAACAGATAATATGTTTAAGTTTTTGTAGTAAAGCCTCCTGCAGACACACGCGATTAATCGCGCGGGGCGACATTTCGCGGTCCATTCGCAGTACATTTAGAGTGGAAATTAGCTTGGCTCGTTGTCGCAGCGCGATTAATCGCGTGTGTCTGCAGGAGGCTTAAGGCTGTTATTTTTTTAAGTAGAATACGGGGGTGACTAGTGTTATGACTTATGAGCTAGTGTTACAGTAGGTAATACCTATCCATACTACCGTAGTATTACGAAGTATTCTGTGGTACTACGCCATGAGCAATGGGAAGACGCCATCATGAGCTAAATACCTGATCAAATTATGTTGAACGAGAGCATTATTTTCGTCGTAAATAGATGACGAATGTTATAAAACCGATTAGAAAAGGGTAGCAATAGATAAACGATTAGTACCTAAATGATATTTTGCAAGTTGGTTGTTAAAAAAACACTTTACACGTCAAATAATATTTTTAAAGCTAGATGAGGCCTGTGTTTCATACCTGGCTCTCTGAGAAGAAACATCCGAAACAAACTCAGAGGTCACAGTCTCTTTTAAAGTCCAGACATTATATTGGTAAAGTCATACGAAGACCACGCAAGTGTCTGAAATGGTCTTTTAAGGAAACCACATAGATTTGAGTGGACCTAGCCAGTCACTGCAAGCATTTGTAACTCAAGGAGCTCAACGAATCATCATCATCATCAGCCTATAAATGTTCCCACTGCTGGGACACAGGCCTCCTCTCTGTGAGAGGGAGTGGGCCGTAATCTACCACGCGGGCCCAGTGCGGATTGGTAGATGTCACATGTCTTCGAATTTTTGGTTTTAGGACATGCCGGTTTCCTCACGATGTTTTCCTTCACCGTTTTGAGAGCAGTGGTGTTGAGATATATTACACAAAGTAATGCGCCTGACAGGGTTCGAACCCACGACCTACTATTCGTAAGTCGAGGCCAATACCACTGGGCCACCACTGCTCTTCCAGTCAATGCAAGCATTTGTCAGTTATCGTGTAGCTCGACTCCTACCTCAAGGAGCTCAACGAATTCTTGATTTTAATTTTCCCATTCCGGTCGTATTTAAAGTCTTAGAAGGTTTGTTCAACAGTGGATGACCATTTTTGTGGTAATATCATTAAATGAGTCCTCCCAGCCCTTAAGGGTGGAGCGGAACGGACTGGTAGACTGTTGCTGACTGTTCCAGTCGACCCGTGACGGAAGGACTGACTCATTTGATGTTTATTCACTCTAAAAAAAAGGTATTGATATCGAAATCAGACGAAAATCGCTCACGTTTACACTTTGATCACCACTATCTATAGCTCTTAATCTTTAAATTAAAATTTACATAACGATCAGTCGTATACTTTTATAAGTAAAATTTCCTGAAAGAGTAGGTATAACGGTAGATCACACGTGAGAACAAACCAGTTTAAACTGGCCTCTATCTAGGGCTATCAACGGCTATCAAGGGCTACCAAAAAAAATACCTCCCACATACAGATTTCATCTATTCACGTCACACCTCTGTGCTTGGGTCACAGGAATTGATATGTGTACCAAATTTCAACCCAATCGGTCTAGTAGATTCGGAGATAATTAACTGTAAGCGACAGACAGACGGACACACGAGTGATCCTATAAGGGTTCCGTTTTTGTATTCGGACGTACGGAACCCTAAAAATCAATATAGATCCAAAAGGAAAGAGGTTGAAGCAACCGAGGAGGTAGAGGCAGAGGTAGATGTTAAAATAATCCTGTGTTGTATGTTGTGTGTACATACATAAATAGTAAAATTAAATAAATGAATTACCTGGGGCGAGATCACTCAACTGATGATGTCCTAACTTCTTGGCTTGCCAATCACGTTGAAGATAAAAAGCTAATAATGATGATGATGAAAGACCTTTCATCTATTTTTTACCGACTTCAAAAAAAAGGAGGTTATCAATTCGACCCGTATGTATGTAATATTTCCAGAACTGCCCAGTTTTCGTATATGTTAATCTATATCAGCGTCTGAACAAATGTGCCAAATTTCATAAGTGTATGTGGTTACGCCAACACTGTGTTTGCGTGTAATAAATAAATATAATGCTTGACGTTGGACATTTGAACTGACTGGGTACGCCGGTTGGCTTTGCCGTGTTGAAAATGTCCAGCAATCGCTTCTTGGACTGTGCTCCTGCCGCGGCTAAGGAAACTCAACCAGTATGAAGTTCCACTGGTCGCTGCGCATCTCGTGACTATGTTCATGTGATGAAAAAAGGAAGGAGAAAAAATAAGACCAAGATGGCGACTCCGTTGAATATTCGCCTAGCGTGCGGTCCGTTAACAATTTTTTCGGAAAAGATCTATCTCTGATCGTCTGTGCGCCGCGTCATCGCATTTCCAGCTAAGTTAGTGCTGAGATTGTCCATATTTTCGCCATAAATAATACCCGCGGGTCCATTGGCCCATCGCATTTGGACTAACATTTTGAACTATGAACTTCGGTGTGTGAAGTGAACTTTGAGTGCAGTTGAAGCAGTCCCTTTGGAGCTGATCGCAGACGTGGACAGCAAGGTAAGCCTTCCTTAGTGCCTATAGGTTTTCTAACTGTTCAACGTCAGGCTGTTGCATTTTCTAGATATATTTTGAACCAGCGCCCCTTCATTTTGAGGCTACCGCAACGTATAGTTTTTGACCAGTAATTTCAAATATTATTAAAAATCGAACGTCGAACTATACGAACCATTTGTTCCTTCAGCCGGATAGATTTGTCCTATAAGCTAGAAAAATCTAGAAATTATTTAAATAAAATTGCATATCGTTTTAGGAAACTCGTCCTTATTGCATTAAACGTAAGGTCTAATATCATCCGCATTCTTTATCGAAGTTCAGCTACATTGCATATTTTTAGTGGTGTAGGTACTTACACATTAATATTACTAAATCATATCAAGTCTTAAATTCTATAACTATTACAGTGAATTGTGTCGTGAAATAGGGTATTTTCCAAGAACTGCGCGTCACAAGCCATACATACATTTGGTATATTGGCGGGTAGATTCGTGGGTAGTATTCCGTGTGCTCGACAGACAGCGTGTTTGGGGTTCTCACAAAGGTTGTGTTGAGTGACCTACTTTCGTACCAAGATTGACCTTGAGTCCGGGAACCACATTCATGATTGAACGGTCATTGTACCTTTGTTATGATTGATTTAGTATTATTTAACTGAAGTCTTGTAGGTAAATGTTATCCTGGTATATCGCCTCGTATTGTACGAGTATTTAATCGCAATACAGCCCACTTCGCATTTGATTAAATTATTGCAATTTAGTCACATTATTACATATTTTTAGATTACAACAATTTTACTGTTTATCTACACCGCACTTACCTAACGTTACAGTTGTGAGATCACGGATAAGTTATTTCTGTATTACACGTACGTAAAGTAAGTTTTCGCATGGTTGGATATTATTTCCATACTTAGTAAAACTAAAGTTGTTTTTTGAACTTTGGTTTGGTAATTCCCATCGCACCCAGGGCCGCGCCGAGCCCTGGCAGCGCCTGTGTGCAAAACCTGAGAAGCGCCTCTTTTTTTGGTCGCGTTTCGACATTTTTTTTTATTAAAAATTATTTTCTCCATCTTTTTTTAAGTAGTAGTATTTGTTGACCGCAGAAAATCCCCCAACCCATTTTTTTTCCTAAAATTTAAAATGTTACGGATTTCCGCAAAGTAACGCCTGATTTTATAACATAAATGTATAATTTTTTAGTGCTGCCCCACATTGTATCATAGGTGCATTTTCAACCACTGAAATTCACATACACAAACACCCAGACCTGAAACAATTACTTGCAGGTCATACAATATTTTATCCGTGCGGGAATCGAACCCGTGACACGCAGCGCAGCAGCCAATGGCTCGCTCAGCCACTACGCCAACCGTGTCGGCTATATTAAATATTGCTCGTATATTTTTTAAGAAAGATTACAGCCTTATTGCTTTATTACGTATGTATTTAAAACGCAGAAGAAACATCAGGGCTATTGTAACACATTGTAGAGGAAATTACATAAAAAGCACATACCTTGCTTAAAGCGTTTTTTTTTATCAGTTTGAACACCTTCATTGGTTCTGTTTCGAAACAGTCCAATGATTCCTTGGAAGTAGATTGCAGAGCCGTGAAATATTTACTTATTCTAGAAATATTTTTATCACTTTATTCCTCTCGTCTTCTTTTCCTCAACAAATTCTGGTAACCAGATAAAATCTTTTTTTCCTCGTTCACTACCGCTAATCGTGAAAACACTATAAAAGAATCCGTAACACACCAACTTAGTATTGTTATTACTTAGTGTTAGAACTAAAACTTATTTTCAATATAATTGTACGGGACGTTCATTCAATGCGCACCTAGCACCCACTTTGGATAAAATGTTTCTAATTGTTTCGAGAATAAGAGTACTTATTCTCTTGCTGGTTAAAATCACCGCCGTTGTCTCCGGGTCGCATCAAGTTGCGTTAATATAAACATATATGCTCCACGGCTCGGCTTTGTACTATAATAGTCAGCTATTGTATTGTCTGCGGCGCTTCTTTTGATTTTAAAACGTAGACGCAGCGCTTGAAGTTCGTGTAACCTCATACCCGAAATATAAACAGTGGGTCTATTCAAATAGTGCCTATGTCTTGGGAGACTTGTATCTACTTACTTATCGATACTCAGGTATAATGTGTGTGTGTTTATATGAAATAATAATTTCAAAAATTGGCTTTGGCATTTCATCCGGCGCCCCTTTTGCCCTGGCGCCTGTGTGCGCCGCACACATCGCACACAGGGGCGGCGCGGCCCTGATCGCACCTATAAGTTATTAGGTTCAGACGGTTTTGGTACATACTCTTGTGTTCATTCCGTTTTGAGTTACATAGGTACATTAGATAAATATTTATCGAGATACCTAGGTTTATTCTCGCATCGCATTTATTATCTGTTTACCTTATACTTGATCCTTGTTGTAAGTGGTTGCCTATCGGAAGGTTTCGTACGGGACATAATTATATCGTACTTACCGAAAAGGATTATAGTATTTGTAAAAGGTTGTTATTGTAGACCTCACTAAGTTATTGTGATAGGTTATTCGCACGGTCGGAGTAGTGATTCCGTACCTATTTGTTTAATTGTGTTATTTTGTTGGACTTTTGCTTACGCGTTCCATTAGGGTTCCGCGTGCTAAGGCGAAAGTTGGTTCCGTACACGATTATTTAAATAGCTGATTTATTATTTTTAAAAGTCAGTTGTTTACCGCACCTTGTGGCCATTGTTGGTACTAGGGTTCCGCAGGTCAGGAAAAGAGGTTCCTACCTATTTTATTGTTTTTACCTGATCAAGCATTTGTTTCTTTTGTTTTGATTCACAGTTTTCGTACTAGTTTGTTAGGGTTCCGTGTTTTGAGAGTTAAGTGGGTTCCAAATTGGTTCCGAAAATTCCGAATTGATATTTTTGTTTTTGTTTTATTGATATTATTGAGTTCTATTCTATTGTAAGTTAAAATGGAAGATTTACAAAATAAATTAAAAATGTATGAAGGCAAACGCGCCGCATACTTTGCTCGCGCACAGAAGTTATTTGATTCTATAATAAACCTTAAAACCGAAAAATCGCGGGACACCTTTATTGCGCAAGCTAAATCAATTGATCTAATTCGTACTGAAATAATAACTGTTATTGATAATATAAACATTATTTCATTGAAACTTGATCCAAAATATGAGGTCAATTATAGTACATTGTCTTCATTTGACGATCTGGTGTGCGAAATCAAAAACGTTTTGAGTTCCCTAACCACAACAAAAGAGTCTCATAACTCGAATGAGGCAGGATCTTCGCATATCAAAATACCTCGAATAGAACTACCTACCTTTGATGGTGACATTCAGAACTTTCCGTTCTTCTATGAGACATTTAAACGGGTGATTCATACAAATCCCGATCTCTCGGATTCTGATCGCATTCACTATTTGTTAGGTCATCTCAAAGGCAAAGCCAAAGGCGTGGCAGCCGGTATTGTTCCTGCTGCAGAAAATTATCGTGTTATCTGGGACGCGCTTATCGCTAAATATCAGGACAAGCGCGCATTAGCCGTTAATTATTTAAATCAGCTGTTTTCTTTAAAGGCAGCTGGTTCGTCGCCCGCTAATGTAGAAAAGGTTTTTGATAGGTACACCGCTATTGTGGCTGGACTCCAACAATTAAAAATCGACAACATGTCGGATTTTATTTTTATGTACGTGGGTCTTAAGTTAGTAGACTCCGACATCGCTAAACATTATGAAATGTCGCTTCGCACGTTAAAGGATCTTGATAGCGTAGACTACAATTATTTCGTGAAGTTCGTACGAGAACAGGTAAAAATTCTTTATCGCACCGCGCCGCAGAAGCCTGAGCGTTCGACTGCTGGCGCCAGCGGTAGACCCCCCCCCGCACCCTCTAGTAAGGTATCGCAGGTGTATGTAGCTACGTCACCTAAATGTTCGCTTTGTCAGTCGGTGCACACAAACTTATATAAGTGTAGTGCTTTTTTAAAATTAAATGCGAATGACAAATTTAAATATATAAAAGAAAATCAATTTTGCGGTAACTGCCTTAGTAGTCAACACACCGTATCTAAATGTCAATCAACACTCTCGTGCAAGAAATGCAACGGTAAACATCATTCCCTGTTACATTTTGATCAATCGCCGCCTCCACAACCGACACCCGCTCCAGCAGTCGGCGCTGCGCCGTCTGCCAGCGCCGTAGTCCAGACCCCGGATCAGGATCGCGTTTCTTTGTGCACTCATTCGGCTTCGGCTCATAATAGTACTCGCACTACGGAGGTTTTAGCTACTGCGAAAGTGTTAGTGGTAGGTAGAAAAGGGAAGGATTTTGTTGTTCGCTGTCTATTGGACCCGGGTTCTCAGAAGAACTATATTACCACCCGATGTTGTCGTATGCTTGGACTATCAATACGTGACGATTCTATAGTCATGGTTAAAGGTATCGGTGGTACGTCTCAATCGGTCCGCGGTTCAGTCGACTTCACATTTAGCTCACGCCTTCGCGCTCAACCCAAGTACTCGATCGAGGCACTGGTTCTCGACGAGATAACAGGACAGCTTCCATTGTGTCCGATAGATGTCGCTGATCTCAATAATATCGATTCGCATCTATTCGCTGATGATACTTGGGGAATGCCGGGGAATATTGACATTCTACTTGGAGTAAAGTTGTTTGCTAAGTTATTGCAACCAAGTAAAGTTACTTCGACAGCTGGATATCCAGATGCATTAGAGACTGTGTTAGGATATATCTTTATGGGAGAAGCGCCTATTCTAGACTCTCCTACCGCTACGATGTCGTTTTGCGCGACGTCTTCTTTGGAAAACTACGACTTGCGTAGATTCTGGGAGATCGAGGAAGTTCAAGCTTCTTCAATCACAAGTGTGGACGATAAACACTGCGAGCAGTTTTATTGTTCTACCACTACTCGCACCCCATCTGGCAAGTATGTCGCTGCTTTGCCATTAAAGATGGACGCTTCTGCGCTAGGAAATTCTTTCGAAATCGCTCGTCGCAGGTTTCTTAGCCTCGAACGTAAATTTAAATCACATCCTAACGTCAAACTTCTTTATGATGACGTCATTAAAGATTATCTAAAAAATAACTATATTTCTTTAGTGGAAGGAGTTTTGCCAGGTGAAGTCTCGTTCTATATCCCACACCATGCTGTCATTCGGGAGGACAAGACAACCACTAAGTTACGCGTGGTTCTTGACGCAAGCGCAAAGTCAGACAATGGTACCTCGTTAAATGATATCCTTTACGCTGGTCCCGTTCTTCAAACGGACCTGTTAAATATCTTATTGAACCTGAGACTCTTCGCGGTAGCAATAACTTCTGACGTTAAAGCTATGTATCTTAAAATAGGGATTCGTCCTGAAGATCGTCCGCTTCAGCGAATACTCTACCGCTTTCATGAAGATGAAAATTTAAAAATCTTTCAATTTTCAGTTCTACCTTTCGGCCTGAAGTGTTCTCCTTTTGTCGCGATTCGCACCATTCAACAATTGTGTAAGGACGAAGGACACCAATTTCCTCTGGCCAGTGAGGTACTGAGTCGAGACATTTATATGGATGATATAGCAAGCTCTACCTTTAATGTAGAGCAAGCAATAGAGTCATCTCACCAATTGATTAAAATATTTTCTCTTGGTGATTTTGAGTTGACTAAATGGTCAAGTAATAGCGCTGAAGTCCTTCAGGCTATTCCCGAGTCATTGCGACTCTCGCACAGTGTCGATCTAAGTAAGGATCCGACCCTGAAAATTCTTGGGCTACGCTGGTTTCCCGACCATGACTATTTCGCATTCCAGGTCAACCCTGATGTTCGTCCTTGTACAAAAAGGAATATCTTGTCGTCTATCGCTCGTCTCTTTGATGTATTGGGATTAGTCGCGCCCATGATTTTGTACGCTAAGTTACTGATCAAGGATTTGTGGCTTGTCAAAATAGGATGGGATGAGGTCTCACCGAATCGCATCGTTCGCCTTTGGGAACAATTTCAAGCTGAGTTACCTGAAGTTTCTCAGCTTAAATTCGCACGTCATATTGGCGTTATTGAAAATTGTAAGCTTTCCATAGTTGGCTTTGCGGATGCCAGTGAGAAGGCTTACGGCGGTGCTGTCTATGCCCACGTAGTCAAGCCAGACGGTGACATCGTCATCTCACTGGTATGTGCAAAGTCCAAAGTCGCACCTCTTAAGGTTATTTCGCTAGCTCGTTTGGAGCTATGCGCCGCACTCCTTTTATCAATTCTGATCAAACGAGTTTTCGTTCTCTACTCCGCCCGATACGCCATTGAGGCTGTCGTGGCGTTCTCTGATTCAACTGTAACTTTGAGTTGGATTCATTCCTCTCCTCATCGCTGGCACACTTATGTGGCCAATCGCATCGCTAAAATCCACGAAAACTTATCGTCGGAGCACTTCTTCCATGTCAAGGGATCTGAGAACCCAAGTGACTGTCTTTCTCGTGGCTTAACACCGGCCCAGCTAGTTCATCATCCACTGTGGATGAGTGGACCGCCATGGCTTAAAACACCCCGTCACGAATGGCCCGTGAAGCCATTTGTATCCGGTGAGGTGCAAGAGCTGCCAGAGATGAAGCCTGTGGCTCTACCCTCAGTTACGAAAGCAGACTCTTCTGATACAGATACCAGTTCTCTAACAGAAGACATTTTGTACCATCGTTCTAGTAGGTTTTCCTCTTGGATGAAATATCTAAAAACCATTTGTTTTGTCTATAAATTTCTCAAACGTCTCCCTAAGGGACCCGTTACCGCATCGGACTTGGAGTTCGCTGAATTAGTAGTGTGGCGCTCTGTTCAGCGGATGCATTTCGAGTCAGATCTCGATCGCATAAACCGCAAACAATTATGTTCAAAGCCATTACAGAAACTTAGTCCGTTTCTGCATAATGGACTTATTCGCGTTGGTGGACGTTTAGCCAACTCTGAGTTAGACTTTGATTCGCGTCACCAAATTTTACTTCCTCGACAGGACCACGTAGTGGAACTTTTAGTTTCCTACTACCATGTCAAGAACTTTCATACAGGTCCGAACTTGCTTCTGTCTCTTTTGAGACAGAGGTATTGGATTCTGTCCGCACGACGTATTGTTCGTCATATAACTTTTAACTGCAATATTTGCTTTCGCGCTAAGCCACGACCGGTTTTTCCAATCATGGCTGACCTGCCGCAGACACGTGTTGAAATCGCTCCTAAAGCATTTTCACACACTGGGTGTGATTATGCTGGGCCGCTCATGATAACATCTGTGCGCGGCAGAGGCCAAAAGAGTCGTAAGGCTTATATATGTCTTTTTACGTGCTTGACAACGCGTGCTTTGCATCTAGAAGTTGCCTCAGATCTCAGCACCGCGAGCTTCTTGTCAGCACTAAAACGTTTTATTTCTCGCCGTGGTCCCATCGAGTGTCTGTATACGGACAACGGCACCAATTTCATTGGTGCTCGTTCTTATCTTCGCGATCTCTACCAATTCTTGTCGCAAGAATATCGCCCCTATTGGGAATCGGAACTGGCAGAGCATAAAATAACTCTTAAAACCATCCCATGTAGAGCTCCGCATTTTGGTGGATGCTGGGAAAGTGAGGTAAAGAGCGTCAAAACGCATCTTCTGAAGGTCGTCGGTCAACAAATACTCACTTTTGATGAGCTTAACACTATGTTAGCTCAAGTCGAAGCTTTGTTAAACTCTCGACCACTCTATGCACTTAGCTCAGATCCGTCAGAACCTACCGCTCTAACACCTGCACATTTCCTCAATACGAAACCGCTTGTGTTTTTACCCGCTCGCGAAGTTACTGAAACGCGTTTACACCTTATTTCACGATACGAGTTAACTGATAAACTTGTTCAATCTTTTTGGAAGCGGTGGCGCAATGAATATCTGCACACCCTCCAAACAAGGCAAAAATGGAACACTCCCTCTAACCCAGTCCGGGTTGGTATGGTCGTTGTTTCAATGCAAGATAATGTCATGCCCTTGCACTGGCCGTTAGGTTTAATTACTGAAATCTTTCCGGACAAAAAAGGGATCTGCAGAGTCGCATCAGTGAAGGTACAAGGTGGAATGCTTCAGAGCAGGCCGATTGTTAAGTTGTGCCCTCTCCCTACTCAGTAAGCATTAATTAGCTTATCGTATTTTAGGTTAGGGTTAGGTCAATTTAATAATATAACAAAATTTTCTTTCTCTTTATAATCCAGTTTAATTTTTTGTTAGGTTTCCTCCCTAGAGGTAGAGTTTTCGCGACGATATGCAATTATTACTATAATGACGCTTTCTTGTGTGTTTCGAAAGTAGGATCTTTCAAACCGGGGAAGATGGTTACGCCAACACTGTGTTTGCGTGTAATAAATAAATATAATGCTTGACGTTGGACATTTGAACTGACTGGGTACGCCGGTTGGCTTTGCCGTGTTGAAAATGTCCAGCAATCGCTTCTTGGACTGTGCTCCTGCCGCGGCTAAGGAAACTCAACCAGTATGAAGTTCCACTGGTCGCTGCGCATCTCGTGACTATGTTCATGTG
Organism: Agrotis exclamationis; assembly: GCA_950005045.1. NCBI lineage: Eukaryota > Metazoa > Arthropoda > Insecta > Lepidoptera > Noctuidae > Agrotis > Agrotis exclamationis. Next base: position 12,053,530 of record OX465444.1, read on the forward strand.
ATGAAAAAAGGAAGGAGAAAAAATAAGACCAAGATGGCGACTCCGTTGAATATTCGCCTAGCGTGCGGTCCGTTAACAATTTTTTCGGAAAAGATCTATCTCTGATCGTCTGTGCGCCGCGTCATCGCATTTCCAGCTAAGTTAGTGCTGAGATTGTCCATATTTTCGCCATAAATAATACCCGCGGGTCCATTGGCCCATCGCATTTGGACTAACATTTTGAACTATGAACTTCGGTGTGTGAAGTGAACTTTGAGTGCAGTTGAAGCAGTCCCTTTGGAGCTGATCGCAGACGTGGACAGCAAGGTAAGCCTTCCTTAGTGCCTATAGGTTTTCTAACTGTTCAACGTCAGGCTGTTGCATTTTCTAGATATATTTTGAACCAGCGCCCCTTCATTTTGAGGCTACCGCAACGTATAGTTTTTGACCAGTAATTTCAAATATTATTAAAAATCGAACGTCGAACTATACGAACCAGTATGTATGTATGTATGTATGTATGTATGTATGTATGTATGTATGTATGTTTTTATGTTTGTGCACGCATATCTCCGGAACTACAAGTTCGATTTACGTAATTCTTTTTTTGTTGAACTAGGTATTGTTCAACTTAGGGTACACTGCAAGTTTCATCAAAATCGGTTCAGTAGTTTTAGAGATATGGATTTTTTTGCTTACTTGGATTGTGGATTTTCTAAGTCGATTGAATGTTTGCTCGCAATTATCTCGCGTTTGGCTGAACCGATTTTGATGCGGTTTTCAGAAAAGTGTTTGTTACATTCTGGGGAAGGTTTTAGTATATAACAGTAATGAATATTTCGTGACGTTGCCCGCATAGATCCGTTTTTGTTGCTCACTTGGATTATAGATTTCTAAAGACCCGATTATACGGAGATCTTTGTTGAATATCTGAACTAAAAAGGGTGAAATAAAAACTTTTTTAAAAAAAGAACCGACTTCAAAACCAAACACAAAAAAGTGTAAAATAACTTTTCTTTCGGAAGTCGGTGGCCATAGTCAATGAAATAAAAAACAAAGCCACCGACTTCCGAAAGAAAAGTTATTTTACACTTTTTTGTGTTTGGTTTTGAAGTCGGTTCTTTTTTTTAAAAAGTTTTTTGTGTTTTGTTGCAGTAACCATCATGGACGTCGAGAATGCTAACTGCAAGATTAAGGTATCCCAGTGTGTGGATATGGAAGTTCTTCCAATCGAGAGACCCTTAAAAATTGATGTGTGAGTAAAATATCATATCATATTTGCCCCACACTAAGAAAGCTGTCAGCAATCTCAAAAAAAAAACTGACTGTCCCGGACTTTCTATAAGGTAACCGTGTAAAGGGCTAATGAAGGACACCGTGGATTTTAGTCAGTACAAGTCTGACAGTCCCTCGCGTCGAGCACTGGGTGGTAGGACTCATTTATTAATTTTACCACGTTAAAAAAAATACTTAGAATTTATCCTGTATCTTGGGCGCGTTTGCAAACAATTAAACTTGTATAACACAAATAGCCAAAAAATAGCCGGAGCAACTAGTAGTAGTTCAAAATAGACGTATGTTTCTGCAACTGTGGTTTAATGATGTCCAAAATTAAGTACAAAGTACACAAATTATGAAGAGGTCATCATCATCATCATCATCTCAGCCATAGGACGTCTACTGCTGAACATAGGCCTCCCCTTTAGATCTCCACATATACCGGTTGGAAGCGACCTGCATCCAGCGTCTTTCGGCGACCTTTATAAGGTCGTCTGTCCATCTAGTTGGTGGACGTCCTACGCTGCGCTTGCTAGTCCGTGGTCTCCACTCTAGTACTTTTCGACCCCATCGACCATCTGCTCTGCGAGCAATATGGCCTGCCCATTGCCACTTCAGCTTGCTAATCCGGTGGGCTATATCGGTGACTTTAGTTCGTCTACGGATATCCTCATTTCGGATTCGATGAAGAGGTCACATTGTAATTATCAATTACATTTTATTTGCATTAAGGCTCGAACAGACACACGCGATTAATCGCGCTGCGACAACGAGCCAAGCTAATTTCCACTCTAAATGTACTGCGAATGGACCGCGACAAGTCGCCCCGCGCGATTAATCGTGTGTGTCTGCTCGAGGCTTTATGCTATCGTTGAATTTTTTAATTGATTGTTTTACGATTACTATCAACAAAATGGTAAACTTAAGCTTAAGTACGTGTCTTATCTTTAAAATCTTTTTCGTATTGGATTCTTATGTCTGTCTTCATCATCATCATCAGCCGGAAGACGTCCACTGCTGAACATAGGCCTCCCCCTTAGACCGCCACGCCGAACTACAATTCGCCACTTGCATCCATCGGTTGCCTGCGACTCTCACGATGACTTCGGTCCACCTAGTGGTCGGTCCACCTTCCGGTCCATGGTCGCCACTCGAGAACTTTTCTTCCCCATCGGTTAATATACACCGTGTTCTTCACGTTATCCATAAACTTTAGCAAATACTTCTATGGCTTTTACAAATCAAATCCAACAAAGGAAGTAGTACTTAAAAAGGCTTCGTTACAAAGATATTTGTAATTTCATTTAATGAAATTTAATTGAGCTATGCAGTGAGAAAGTATCTTAATTTGAAATCTATCAAATACTATTTGCATTTCATTTGTTTCAGCCCGCCAAATGTTATGAATGACGTTGCCAATTCGGATAAAGAGGCATGCATATCGGGTTATTTACGTCTAGGTATTTAGTTTGTTTTTAATTTTTAATTTTAATTTAATTTTCTAATTGTATATCTTGTGCATGGAATCAATAAAGCTATTTTGATTTGATTTGATTTGATTTAGTTTGTATGAAAATTAACAAAAAATAAAAAATAAGAATTTATTAATGTGTCCATAATGAAAAATGCTTACTTCCGTGGTTTGAACATCTGGTCGAAGTTTATGTATATCGTCCGGAACACGGTGTATAGTTCTACGAGCTATGTGTGCGTCCGTATATTATGTCTGTAACCTGGATTTATACATTTATATTTTTTATTGTGGTAAAATCATCAAATGAGTCCTTACGCCCAGAGCGGGACGGGACGGGAACTACTTGCAGACTTGTACAGACTAAAGTCACGGTGATCCTTCAATAGCCCTTTTAGTTCCAACCGTGAGGTTACCTGATGAGACAGTCCCGCGACCCCGGCAGGCTTTGGCCCTCTAAGGGGGGCCCCGTTAGATTGCTGACAGCTCTCTGAGGTGCGCGTTGAATACGACGCGCCGTCGACCCGGGCATGCTCCATGATCGGACGGCGAGTCACCCCGTTACTCGCTGCCCGCATGCCCTGGATTAACACATAATAGGATAGTTTTTATCCAGATTTTATTATTCCTTGGGATAATATTCGAAAGTTTTAGCTGGCGAGACAGCAAGCTTCAGCTAACTCTATTCTAATTGATAAAATGTTGTCCACAGTGAGATAACCGGCTTGGAGACTATGATTGGAGAGTTACACAGGGTGTTCTCCCGTGACCACGTCAATGTACAGGATGTTCAGAAATTGATGGCTGGATATAAGTCTGACCCCAAAGACTGGAGCAAATTCGCTAAGTTTGATCGGTTTAGGTGAGTCCAAAACTTTATTGTTACAAGTACTTACATAAGCGAGCAAAAGTAGGGAATCATTTATTTGGAATTGATCCGAGATACATAGATCCTTATTTAATAATGGCGTGATTTGAATGAATTTGGTATCAATTTAAAGTTAATAGTTAACTCTTTAAAATGGTACCATTTTTATTATTCTTAAAAAACTAGCTATTAAGTAGGTACTCTAGATCGTGTGGAATCGGAGTTAGTGGATCGGTTACCAGCCAAATCCGATTTTAGGACAAACTAGTTTGGCCTAGGCTAAACTAGTTCTTCCTTCACAGGAAGCAGGTTGACGGAGTCCCGCTTCGCGGGGTTCCTACTCATGGTTCGTTTAGAAAAAAATGACCTTCTTAATTCTTCTTTCTAACCTAAATTGTCCGAGTCGGGGTGTCAGCAAGTCCCGAGCTCGCAAAGAACTAGTTTAGCCTAGGCGTTTGTCCTTAAGTCGGGTTTGGTCGGTAAAAGATTCATGTTTTTGTTTGCGAGTTTTGTTTTTGCATAAAATGCAAAAACTCTCTCTTTCTTATCGCACGTAGAGCAGTACTGGCTCAGAGGCCTTATCATGAGTTTTCACTATTTTACTTTACAGCGTCTTTCCTGTATTTACAGCGTTTCTTGTATGGAAAAAATTAACAGCGCCTCTGGTGTGCGAAGAAGGAACTAATTTTTTCCTTGAAAATTTACGTCACAATAACTGAAAACTCATGATAAGGCCTCTGAGGTGACCAATCCAACTTATGAGTGGGTTTGGGGTTAAGGTGGATCCCACCCAGCCCTGTGTCCCAGTAGTGGGAACTTCATCATAGTGTGTTATTGCTGAGAAAAATAAATAAATGGAAAATTAGTTACTATATATCAATTTCACAAAATACATATTTACATAACGACTGAAATTATTATCATTGCGATTTATTTTATTAAAAAATCTAGAATAAATACCATCGTAGATAAATAATAATTATCATATAAATAAACTAAGATAGCAACCGGTATTGTTTGGTTTCTTAAAACTATAAGAAATCTGCAAACTTTAATGTAAGTCGCTAAATATTCGTAGACTACTGATAAGTCAGCACCTGTTATGACAAACCCGATCAAACTAGAATTTTACTCAAAAGGGCTATTTTACTCAAAAAATCTAATTAGTCCGCCATTTTTCTTAAGTTACGTACACCAATATAAGATATCACACTTAATCTAAAAATTACAAAACGTCACTTGGTCCCATGGGCGTAGCCACGGTGGGGCCGAGTGGGGCGCTCGCCCCACCCTGACTCTGACCTGTAAGGTCTATCCAAACCTTAAAAACTAAAAATTATCTAGGTTCCTACTTACTATGATACTTAATATCCGTAAAAAAGTTTACACTTGACAGTCATCAGTTGACATAAAAATATATGGTTAAAAAAAGTACTTGTTCAGTTAATTTCTAAAGAAATTCCTAGTGTCTGCCAAAGGGGCCCCCGTGTGGGCCCTGAGCATGCGGACGCGACCAGCGAGGCTGGTCGCATGCCAGAGGGTCATGGCTATCCGGATGATCCGAGGATACCGCACGATCGCCGGCGAATCGGCAGAACACCGCCGTGTCCTCGCGGCAGCGATAGGCGGAGACCTCTCGCGCCCGGCATTGGTCGAGGCCATGCTGCGGGGCGAGACGGAGTGGGAAGCGGTCGCCTCCTTCTGCGAAGCAGTATTGCTCGTTAAGGAGGAGGCGGGCCGTGAGAGAGAGAGGACAGCGTCCTCCCTCCGCCCCACCCGCAATGGTAGACGCCCACGGCGTCGGACGTCGCAAGACGATCTCCGGCCACCGTAGGCGCGGGCATGCGGGCGGCGAGTAAAGGGCAACTCACCCCCCGACCATGGACCATGCCCGGGTCGACGGCGCGTTGTGTTCCACGCGCGCTTCAAAGAGCGTCAGCACGATGACGGGGCCCCGCCCAAGAGGGCCAAAGCCTGCCGGGGTCGCGGGACTTATCTCATTACCGTGACCCCGGAACACAAAGGGCTATTGAAGGACACCGTGGATTTTAGTCAGTACAAGTCTGACAGTAAGGGGTGGGAGGACTCATTTGATGATTTTACCACGCTAAAAAAAAAAGTGTCTGGCAAAGCTTTAAAAAAAAAAATAACAATTTAATGCCAAAGGGACTCAGCTCAGCATATTGCCAGATGGCAAACTTTTACTTCCTTCTTAGTCTTACTTCTTAATCTTACCCGATCATAAAAATGCGCCCCCCACGACCCCACATACAGTGGAAAATTAGGTGTCTGCAAAGATAACCACTATCACACGATTATTATAAATAACATAACATTGAGTCAACTTATTTTTCGCCGAACTACGGCAAACATTATCGGAAGGAAGTGTTAGGGGAATTACACATTAGTTCGGGTCGGAATTTTCGGTCGGTAGGTATTTTTAATGTACAACAAATTGAGTGACACAGTTTTCTGCCTTAGTCCAAAATATTATGAATGCATTAATATAGGAAATATTAATAAAAAAAAACAGTAGGTATTAATTGTCATTAAATTGAATTCAAGTCTGTTATTTCATTTCATATATAGAAATATTTCCAGATGAGAAATTACTGACACAGACCGGAAAACTACGTTCGGCATTCACTACCAGTAAATGAAGTTTTACTCAGACTGGCTCAATTAGATATGTGCCAACCGGCTTTTTATGCCCAGCTGTATGGACTCATGCCGACCCAAACGTGTATGCAATACCTCTTAAGATTTTCGCAGATTACTTATAAGTAGGCATAAGCATGATTGCATTTTTATAATCTGAACTTTTTACAATTGATATAGAGTTGAAAATCCAACGATACATCAAGTTTTACATTAAACAGGGGTTATTGTTTTTCACCCTTATCAACCACGTAAGTATCTATTTACTTATTCATCGTAATGTTTGTACCTATTATTTGTTCTTGTCGTATTTATGTACCTGTTTAAGTTTAACTTATCAAAAATGATAACGAGCGTAGCAACTACCTCTGTTCCTAATTGCGAATTTGATATCGTTTTTATAACCTTTCGGGTCACGGTGATGTAATAAACAGTGTTTGTTGATTCATTTGTGAGGTTAAGCTGTTTTTGTCGCGATCAATTGGTCGATGGGTGACCTTACTTTAAAGGATCCCACTGCTGGGACAAAGGCTTTCTCTCTGTGAAAGGGATCGTCCTGTAATCCACCACGAAGGCCCAGTGCTTGTTGGTGGATGTCACATATGTTTTCGAATTTTTGGGTCTAAGATATCGTCACGATTTTTTCCTTGAGTGTTAATTTGTGAGCAGTCACAATCATCTTTCTGTAATTATCATTAATCAGACGAATAAATATTTAGATTTTTTTTCTAAGCTTTTTTTCTTCGACAGCAAAAGTGCAGTTACAAATAAATAATAAATCAAATAAATAAATTGTTTATTGAGTCTCTTAGATTTACATAACAAATTTGATTGAAACAGCCCCAGTAAGTGGTTAGTAATTTTTAGTTACAAGGAGTGATGTATTATTTAGTTCAAATGAATATTAATTATCAAAACATTTTTTATTTTTAAGCCAACACAATATAATTAGCCCCACCCACAAGTGGACAGACGATCTGATGTACTTAGACCACAGTTTGCAACCGCTCCAATTAGAAATATATAGGCCTCCTATTGGAAATGAACTAAACATAATTATCACTCCTCATGATTGCTATTACTGTCGTAACAAAAATCTGACGAGACGAAAACTGTCGAAACGAATTTCTGACGAAACGGTTCAAAATTCCTACCACGTCAAATCTTCTAACAACTTGTCTTTCTTTTCCAGGTACACTCGAAACCTAGTGGATGCTGGTAACGGTGCCTTCAACATCATGATCCTATGCTGGGGGCCTGGCCACGCGTCGGCCATCCACGACCACGCTGACAGCCACTGTTTCATGAAGCTCTTGAGCGGGACTCTAGATGAAGTTAGGTAAGCAGATCTTATTTTCTATATGACTAATTTAGTAAGGTAAAGGAAACTTGCTCATGCATGACGCGAATCGTGCGATTTCCAATTTCTACTAACTAAAAATGAAAATCGTCCTTGCTACTACGATATAATGATGCAATTCAACTGACTTGCGTCCGCGTCGTCGTGGCGAGCGCGTTTTGTTTTTCATATACGCACGTTTTAGGTCATATGTCGTAGTGGTATGGATGATTTTCAGTTGTAGTTGAAATCGGTCGAATTGCGTCATTAGCAAGATCTATTAGGTGGCTTGAGGTGATTCCTGACAAGAAGAATGTCCAGATAGAAAATAAAAACTTTTAAACAAATGATAAGATAACTCTAAAGGCCGATTCGCACACAACAGTGCCGACACGTGCCGATCAGTAACGTAACGATCAGTGTCAGTGAAATATGATATTTTCGCATACATTTTGAACGTTTTTCACGTCACTGATGAGTACGGATAGCGTCGTACAAAATGTATGCCACAATACCATATTTCACTGATACTGATCGTTATGTTACTGATCGGCACGTGCTGTACTGTTGTGTGCGGATCGGCCTTAAGTTGGAAAACACGAAAATAAATTATGATAAGTAAGAGCTTTAGCAACATAAAAAACTTTTTCAAAAAAAAATGTAACCGACTTCCCGCAAAAAAGTTCAAAATAACCTACAAAAAAACTTTTCTTTCGAAAGTCGGTGACTTTCTTTTTTATTTCATTGACTTTTTGTCACCGACTTTCGAAAGAAAAGTTTTTTTGTAGGTTATTTTGAACTTTTTTGTGGGAAGTCGGTTACATTTTTTTTGAAAAAGTTTTTTATTTTATCTTTTTTAGTTTCAATATTCAACCCAAATTATTGTCAAATACATAATTTTCTTACATGTAGGTACACTAAAATATTGTAATCCGTAGCACCGGTAATAACATCATCCATGTATGTACTCTTACACAATGAGCTAAAAATGAAAACTACTGCACCAAACTAAATGAAAATTTTATGAGACCAAATGGCAGATAAACTGTATCGAACAAAAAAAGAATCATAGAAATCGGACCAGAAACCTCGGAGTAACCGGTGTAGACAATGTTGAAAACTTTTTAGGTTTTTGTTGATTTTCCAAAAAGTGCTAGTCCGATTTCGATAAAATTTTAATGGGACCATTAAAATTTTATCGAAATCGGACTACCAAAAAATTTTTTCAAATCGGTTGGTAAACGACGGAGTTATGCCCGAACAAACATAAAAAAAAAATATATAAACATCCGAATTGAGAACCTCCTCCTTTTGGAAGTCGGTTAAAAAATATGAACGACCAACGTCAATCAGAATATTCTAAATAAGACTGTATACAGAAGGTTTCTGGAAAACATGCTGCGGGACTTCATCACAGTAACAACACAAACATAATGACGAAACTATCAATATTTTAGATTGCTATTTCAATAATATTTTGTTCAATATTATCAGTGACAGTTGAGAGCAATAAAATTGCTTCTACGAGGACATTTTGTGTATCTATCACTGTCTAATATTATAAATGTGAGGATGGATGTATTGATGTTTGTTTGTTACTCTTTCTATTTATAGGTATATACTAGAGGGATTTGGTTGGGTTTGCAGATAGATTAGTTTACTTTTAATCCCGGTATGAAGTTACATAAACTTTTCTAGTTTTGGTCCTTTTTAACTTTAGCCACTCAACGCAGAGTGTTGGTCTCTTCCACATCTAGAGGTTTTGTGTCATGGCGATCCAGTTATGTACTATCGCCTACGTTAACGAGATGGTTTCCACCAAGTCATTGTCTTCTTACATTTCTCTTTCCTGTCCATGGTACACTCCAACATTTTCCTACTTCGTCTTCTATCTAGTAATTTTGTTTTGTCCACAAGTCTCGACTGTTGTTCCACTGCTAGGCAAAGACTACTGTTGTCTTTGAACTCTTCCTAACTCTTCCTTAAAAGTCTAAATTGTCACGCCACCAGTCCTTGGGCCTGTCTTGGTGACCATCTTCAGGCATCAACTATGTGAGTTATCTGGCCAAGCAGGTCCAAATCCATCCTAGAAATACGACCCCGTCTTTTTACCTCATAGACTTATTGCCAATGTCGGTAATGCATGTTTTCTTCACATCTTCAAAAATCCGAAAAAGAAGGAAACGTTTAATATTCCTATGGTTTGAATCCATATCGAAGTTGAGGCCATCCAACACTGAGCCACTTCTGTTCAATGTTCATGGGTGTGCCGGAAGTATTTTAGAATAATTTCTTGATATTCCCCGGAACAATAATTTTGTTTAATGAAAACAGAATGCAATGGCTGATGCAACTTCGTCAGAATTCCAGTTTGTGATAACAAGTTCAAAATAATATTTATGTACTGTTGACGAAATAGATAAGTTTACAGGTTAGCAACAGTTGATTAGAGCACTGCAGTGGTCTGGTCAAAGACCTTATTATTACAAAGGTACACTAGCATTCCGCCCGCGACTTCCTCTGCGAGGATTTTCCTCATGGTTTTCAATTGATGATCATTTGGATTTTCAGAAATCTTGAACATGGTATTTTATCAACTTGTTTGATCGGTCGACATTAAAAGTCTCAAGTAAATCGTGAAATTTAAATTCATTTTCGCACAACATTTCTAACCCCCTGAAAGGATGTATTTCCTAAAAATCCATTTTTATTGCACATTTACGATATAGGAACGTTTGTGTAAAATATCATGTTTCTTCAGTTATTCGTCCAGCCACTGCGCTAACCAAGTTGGTAATCCAATATTGTATCATTATATTGACTGAAATATGTGAAAACATTGTTGCTTATCTCGAAAAACAAGTATGGTAGCTGTAGTTCCCCAAGCTTTTCTGCTATGACAACTCTTGGTGACGCAAATTCATCCTGATTTATATTTCTAACAATATTATTATTTACATTATCAGCTGTTATTATTTTATAGTTATCAGTTATTACGTCATTGATTCTTTACGTATTTGTAAATGGGACCATCCCCTGACCTCTGAATTTTGTCTCATTTGTTATTGATGCTAACACGCACGATATCGTTGTTATAATCCGGACTTGTGATTTTGTTTTCGTTTATTAATCTTTTCTTGAATGAGGTCATTTTACTCGATTTTTATTTTTATCATCTACGTAGCCATTGTGTCAACTATGTCGGGTTAATAAATAACCAAATATATCATCGGCTTCATTCTGTATCCCAGTAGATGGTAGAGTGAAACTCGGGATTTCAGAAAATCTAATATTTTTTGTATGATTCCTAGTCAGACACGTACCAGTCTAGACATAAGTCTTTTCTGAAGATTCTAGTTCTTCTAAAAGAAATATAAAAGCGTAAATCATTGTAGAGCAAAAATTCAAATCTCAAGGAAATAATGCATTTATTATCGTATTTTGTGTATGTAGATGACTTTCTAATATTTTGCAAAAGATATATGTTTTTCTGCAAAAAAACTCAGCATAAGTTATTTTTAGATATTATAGATATCCTTAGTACTAGGGAGATAAGAAATTTCCATCAGATCGAACCTCTTTCATCTTAAGTTAAAGACACTCCTCCATCCTGATAAAATCTGTTATCACCAAATCATCTGTCAAATCTTAAGTATCTATTTTGACTAAGCTGTCAAAACAACTACCAATCAAGTTAGATATGAGAATTGAAAGTAGATAACTTGAAGAGAGTTTCAGGAACAAGAGGATAGTAGATAAAGAGTCTTAGATAAGAAGTATTGTTAGATTACTAGAAAACTCTGACATTCATATTATTATCAGAATTATGTTCGTTATTTGTATTTTAAATATCTTGTGGAGAATTTTAAACAAAAAAACTAAAATTATTATGTGTTCTTTTAGCATCTTCGGGGATTACAGAAATGATTTATTTTCTATTAAAATTTGTTTTCTTACTGACAAAAAACCTAACAGACCAACCTTCTAGGATTTCAGTTACTTTTACAGACAGTCCCGGCAAATACCTTTGTCACCTTCGAATGTTATAGACGTGATTATCATCGTCGTCATCTTGCTGCCCTTATCCCATTTTACTTGTAGTCGGTGCAACACATTTTATTTTCTTTTTCTATTCTCCCCTGTCAGACGTCACAGAATCATTTACTCCTTTGGTCTTCATAATATATCATTCTTCACACTACCCATCCGTCTTTTCTTTGCCAATATTCATACTCTCTTAGTCACAAGAGTGTCATCCGTATTCATTACATGTCTTTAACAAGACAGCCCGTTCCCATTAAATTTCATCACAGATGTTATATTTTACAGTGCCAAAGAGAAAATCTAGACGTCAACATTCGAGAAGTTCTAGTCCCTTCTCATAATGTTGATAATAAAATATTTGTTTGTCTGTAAGGTCAGTTACAAGCCCCCAGTGTTATCGAACCCTATTGTTGATTCAATGGACGCTTTTAACTTCACGCCGATGAAGTTCGAAAGCAGTTCAAACTAGATATCTATACTAATATTATAAAGCTGAAGAGTTGTTTGTTTGAACGCGCTTATCTCAGGAACTATTGGTACAAATTGAAAAAAATATTTTTGGGTTGCATAGTCTATTTATTGAGGAAGGCTATAGGCCATATAACATCACGCTACGACCAATAGGAGCTGAGCAGTGGGCTGAAACCACGGGGAACAGCTAGTTATTTAATGAGAATTTATACATATAGACGACCAGTTTTTGCCCGAAGCTTCGCTTACGTTAATTAAGAATTTGACAATCAATCACTGTTTTTCTGGACGTATTGCTGTTTTTTTCGGGAATAGTACTTCTTATGTAAAAGGTACCTTATGTCCGTCTTTATACACCTGACAACGTATAAAATTTTAGCATGATCGGTTCAGTAGTTTAGGCGTGAAAAGGCAAAAAACAAAAATACTTGCACATTTTTAATATTCATGATAAACCTTCATGGTAGTTTGATGAACTAATTAAAGGGTATCTATCGGTTTTGAAGAACTGATAGGGAGTGCAATATGGTCCTGTCCTTAAACCTTAAACCTGTGTGTCTAAGGAATAGGCACACAATTGTTATTAGGATTCCGTACATCCGAATAAAAAATGAAACTCTTTTATCCCCACTCCTATGGCCCAAAGTTGAGGTGTATGTTCCGTGATCTAAAAATATTTAGTTTCCCAATAATTCAAGAAAATATGCCAGAATTAACCATCCATCCCCTTATCTCCGAAAAAATGCGAGACTATCTCAACAGGTAACCGTTTGGGTGTAGGAGGAACAGAGTGGGAAGTTCCTCACTACCCGGTGAAAAGGAAGGTACCTCCCGACCAGACGGGTGTTGTGTCTGGTGGGCTTTCTGCCCAACATTCAATGTCGGAATATTCTATGTCTTCTAAGTTCGATGTTAACTTTGATTGCGCGATGTAGACATCTTAGTTTCTCCGTCGCTTCATGGATGGCGCTAGTGTACTTTTTGTAGATGATTATGTACGCTACAACCGTGACCCTGGAACGTAAAGGGCTATTAAAGGATCACCGTGGATTTTAGTCAATACGAGTCTGACAGGCCCGTGCCGTCCCGCCTGGAACAATAATCATCTGTAATTTATCTCAAAAAAAAAATACAGATAATAATAGTTCTTTGCATACAGATTACAAGAAAATAATACTAAAAACCTAGTTGCGTTTATCAAGTTTTGTTTTACAACAAAATTCCTATCGTGTTTAATCAACACATCAAATCCGATAACCCAAATAACTCAACTAATTAAAAATAATTACCAATTTCCAGATACGAATGGCCTGAAAACGTACAACCGGAAGTGATGAAGGTCTTGAACAAAAACAAATCTAGAAGAAAATGTTGTTCCGAGAGCCAAGATCTACCAGACAGCGTATCCGAACTGAAAATCGACGACAGTGACAGATGTCAAAGCGACAGCAGTTGTCTGTGTGACAGCTGTCAAAAGAGACGTCAAACTGACAACTATCAGGAGAAGGAAAATGGCAGCTGTGAGGAAAGGCGGGAGGGAGAATATGAAGAGGAGGGATATGATGTAAGGGATATGAAAGTCAGGGGGAGGTCGAGAATGGAAGTCAATGATGTTTGTTATATTAATGGTTAGTATCTGATATTAATTATTTACTATTTTTAACCGACTTCAAAAAGGAGGAGGTTATCAATTCGACGGTATGTTTTTTTTTTTTTTTTTGTATATTTGTTACGCGATTACTCCGCCAATTGTGGACCGATTTTTAAAATTCTTTTTTTGTTCGAAAGGAAGTACTTCACAGGTGGTTCCATAGTCACCAAGTTGGGATCTGATGATTGGATCCTGGAGAAATCGAGGGCAACCCTCGAATTTTATAGACCGACACACCGTTTTTCGCAAATTTTATGAAGTAATTTAAGTACTTGCGTATGGTAATCATAATTTCATGTAGCTGAGCTGATGATGGAAGGTACAACTCCTTAACAGTAAGGAGTAGGCATCGACTGATTTAGTTTGAGTTCGCATATCTCTGGAACTACAAGTCCTATTTAAGTAATTCTTTTTTGTTTTACTAGATATCATTTAACTTAGGGAATATTGCAAAATCATCAAAATCGGTTCAGTAGTTTTTGAGATAGGGAATTTTATTAGCTTATTGTGTACATGAGCGATGTTATTGCCGGTGTTATGGATTACAAAATTCTAGTGCACATGTTGTATTTGACAAGAATTCTGGTTGAATATTTAAACTAAAAAGAGTAAAATAAAAACTTTTTCAAAAAAAAATGTAACCGCCTTCAAAAACAACCACAAAAAACGGTAAAAAAACCTACAAAATAACTTTTCTTTCGGAAGTCGGTGGCAAAAAAAAAGACAATGAAATAAAGAAAACAAAGACACCGACTTCCAAAAGAAAAGTTATTTTGTAGGTCTTTTACCGTTTTTTGTGGTTGTTTTTGAAGGCGGTTACATTTTTTTTTTTGAAAAAGTTTTTTATTGATTTAACATTTGCAAAGGCTACAGTTGGGAAATGCCAAATAATGTTCTATTATACTAGATCCGTTTTTTTCCTAAATTTGGATCAGATGCAGTGCAAAAAGCAAATTCGATTTTGGACAGAGTTCTATTTTGTATTAATACGAATTTGGATCGGATACAATGCAAATTATGCATAATTATCCGCCTTAACATTACACATTGAGCGTTCAAGACAGCGGTGTTTTCTTGACAAACTCAATGTTATAAAACGCCTGATAATTTATTTTGATTCTTTATTCATTCAATCGTAGGTCTGCTTATCAAAGACCCGATAGATAATAATTTATTGCTGCCTGTTAGATAAATAGCGGCAAATTGTTACTCACATGAGTGTGAGTATCATAATAATATAATCCTATTCGCTTATGCCGATCGTACGGTTCACCTTTCGGGCATGCGGATGGCGAGCTCCCATACAGAACCAAAAGTCTGCGGGTGTTAGAACTGTTCACGAAAACCCTGACGCCTGACGTAAAGAGCAATTCAAAGAACAAATTGATTTAACAGGCGTACTCCAACCAACCCACCAACAGGCCAACTCGGCTGGGCAGCGTTCGGGAAACTGCGAAACGTTTTCTCGTCCAAAATACCTCAGTGCCTCAAGTCGAAAGTTTTCGACCAATGTGTGTTACCAGTGATGACGTATGGCGCCGAAACGTGGTCTTTTAGGCCTCATTAGTAAGCTCATTATTGTCCAACGAGCTATGGAGAGGGCTATGCTCGGAGTCTCTCTGCGCGATCGACTCAGAAATGAGGAGATTCGTAGACGAACCAAAGTTAGCGACATAGCCCAACGAATTAACAAGTTGAAATGGCAGTGGGCAGGCCATATAGCACGCAGAACTGATGGCCGATGGGGCCGTAAGGTTCTCGAATGGAGACCACGCACCGGCAAGCGCAGCGTAGGAGACGAATTTATGAAGACCACAGGATCACGCTGGATGCAGGCCGCTTACAACCGGTCCTATTGGAAGTCTAAAGGGGAGGCCTATGTTCAGCAGTGGACGTCTTACGGCTGACTTAACAGTACACCCAATTAGCAGGGAATTCAAGGGGTGATAATAACAACATGCCTAGGTTAACGTATCGGCGCCTTGTTTAGGGAGCTCTCAGCAATCTGACGGGGCCTGCATTGAGGGCCTAAGTTGTGGGACTATCAAAATAGGTAACCGTGACCCTGGACGTAAAGGACAATTCCAGGAACACAATGGATTTTAATCAGTAGGAGTCTGACAGTTTCTGCCGCTCCATCCAAGGCTCAATTGTCATTTGATTATCTTACCACCTGAAAATACGGCCACGTCTGTAGACGGATCGATGATAGATGGAGCAGACAATTGCTAGAGTTGAGACCACGAATAGGCAAACGTAGTGTAGGACGCCCTGCGGCAAGATGGGTCGATGATTTGAAGAATGTGGCTGGCAGCGGATGAATGCGGGCTGCCCAGGACCGGGAGAGTTGGCGCTCTTTGGGGGAGGCGTACGTTCAGCAGTGGATGGCAATAGACTGATAATATACCACCTGAAAAGGGATACAGGATAAGTTTTAATACAAAACTCAATAAGTTTTTTTTCTCTTTCAATTTTCAGACGCACTAGGCCTCCACCGCGTTGAGAATCCCTCCCACGTGGACGGAGCGGTCTCCCTCCATCTCTACTGTCCACCGTTTGACAGCTGCCGTGTCTTCGACGCCAGGACTGGCAAGCCCACTCAAGTGAAGGTCACATTCTGGTCCATGTATGGAAAGAAGATTAAGAGGGTATGTATCTTTTTTTTTATTTTTGGTTTTAGCTTTTGGGGTTAGAATAGAATAGAATACACTCTACTATGCACACCTTACAAATTACTGGTTTAAGGTGAATGCTCCAGGGTAGCCCACGAAATTCAAATTTTCTTACGTTTTTTTACAATTTGTAAGCCATTGCTAGGTTGTATGTTGATTAAAATATTATTCGCGGCTGTACGACGTATGTAGTTACAGAATCATAATAAAAAAAATCATCAATACAACGCTCTAAGTTCATAAAGCTCTAGGAATGACTTTTTATGTTATTTTTTTTTGTATTTTTACGTCGTCCGCGAATAATATTTTAATCAAACATACAACTAGCACTGGCCTGCAAATAGCAAAAAACGCAAGTAGAATTTCGCGGGCTGGTTTGAGCATTCCCCTTAAAGTAGAAGTTAATTTTATAAATGGGTGATACAATGGGTGGTCTCATCGCTAAAAGCGATCATTTCTAGATAACCTTTGTATGTTTATTTTTTTAACTAATATAACTAATGTCCCTTTTATTTTCAGGTAATGGAAACAAATGACGCAGCAGACAGCCAGTAACAACTAAATGTTAGAAAAAAGCAACAAAAACATTCCAGCCAAGTATTTTTAAACAAAAATGTTGATTATTTTGTTAAGAACATTATAAAAATATGTTGATAAAAAGGTGTTTCCCGTGGTTTCGGGCCCGCTGTTCCGCTCCTATTGGTCTTAGCGTGATGTTTTATAGCTTATAGCCTTCCTAGATGAATGGACTATTCAACACAAAAATATTTTTTCAATTCGAACCAGTAGTTCCGGAGATTAGCGCATTCAACCAAACAAATAAACTCTTAAGCTTTATAATGGTATACATATAAGCAGGGTTGGAAAAAAACAGTTTTTTTTTTAAATCTTGTAAAACAAACTGTTCAAATTGTTTTAAACAAGTGTTTTTTTTTGTTTTTTTTTTTTTTTTAGTTTCGGCCATTTTCTTTCAAATTAATTCGACCATGGGTCGACGTTTTAACTTATAAGTAAAATATATGTTTCATTTCTGGACTAGATCTTTACAAATTCGCTGTTTGTAATGAAATATTTACAAAAAAATATCAATGGAAAAAAAAACATCTAATGTTTTTTTTCTAATATTTTGAAGTTTTATGTTATTACAATATAAATAAAAGGTAAAAAATGTGTCATAGAAAGGGCATACACTCAAATGATTTAATGTCAAGCTAATAAGACTCCTGATTTTCATTTTACATGCATTCATCCGCCATGAAAAGTAGTTAGAACGTGTAATAAAAAACACTGTTTAATTTCAAACTGTTTTAAATACTGTTTAAAACAGGTGTTTTAAAACAACTTGTATTAAACATGCCAACCCTGTAGGTATATAAGTATAGATTTTAGTAAGAGCAACGATCCAAAGTAACAATTAATTGTGTCATTTTTCCATTAGACTTTTTGGGTATTTTTGTACCCTAATTGTATATTTTTTCTATTAAACATTTTTCGGTATTTTGTACCCCTGTTTTTTATGGTATCAAAAGCGCGCCATACGTGTCAAAAAGTATCCGCTATGTTGACTTATAAGTTAGCACACAAAGACACGCACACTTGCATTGAACCCAAATTGTGGGTTGGTTTCAGCTGCCCCGCTGCCCCTAGCTCGTCAGCGGGGATGATGGGAAAAATAGTTTCATCGACACTGCCATAGTTGCCGTCGGACGTGGTGGGTGGCACGGGATAATAAAGTACTTGACCTGTCGCGGCTCATAAATCCCTATTTAATATTATAATTGCGAAATTTTGATTACGATTACACATGTTGAAGTTCCATTGTGTCGCACAATCGTAAATCGCACATCCATTTGTATAGAACTCATGTAGTATACTCAAGTGTCTAAACACACTATGCCGAAGTTTCGCGACCGAAGTTCGGCGGCTGATTTCACGTTCCGACGTATTTGGCTGACATGACACTCCATAAGTGCCGAACTTACGCGGCAGAAATTCGGCGCGGGTGGCGCGGGCGGATCCCTGCTGCTCTCGTCGGTAATCGTCGAACTTCGGTCGCATATAATGTGTGGTCACAGAATAAGTTGCCGCTGAACTTACGCCCGACCGAAGTTACGCTGTACGCTATGACGCGACGTAATTTCGGCATAGTGTGTCGTCAGTAATTCAAATAGCATTGCAGGCGTAATTGTGCCGAACTTCGGTCGCGTAACTTCGGCATAGTGTGTTTAGACAATAATCATCCATTCCATCCCGTTGGTGGGACGAATAAGTGGGGTGAATGGGACAAAGTATTTTTTTATCATTTGCCATAAACCCAATTAAATGCCGACGCCCACTCTAGCGGGTTCAATGGAACTCTTTTTCCCATCTATCCCGTTGACGGGGCAGGGGCTACGGCTAAACTAATCCGAAATATTGCCTCGTTTTCTCTGTTTTGATTTTAGGGCGGCGCTTTATCTTGACAATAATAGTCAATCAATAATACAATAATTACCCAGTGCACGTAAGAAGCACTGGCACAAGTGTGCCTGGTGTAATTTATTCATATCTATCATTCCAAAACGAGTTCGTTTTGAAAAAAAAAACTTTTTTAAATCTGTATCTTAAAAGGGACTTAAGAGAGAAACGGTTTTAATTAATAAAAAATAATGTTTAATGCGCCTTATTTAATTTTAAACTAGAATAAACTTATTTTAAGA
The DNA here is from genome assembly GCA_950005045.1 of Agrotis exclamationis. Classification (NCBI taxonomy): domain Eukaryota; kingdom Metazoa; phylum Arthropoda; class Insecta; order Lepidoptera; family Noctuidae; genus Agrotis; species Agrotis exclamationis. The sequence continues at coordinate 12,072,660 of OX465444.1, forward strand.
CTTAGCACTAAGAGATAATTGCAATTGTAAATTTTATATTTATTTACAAACTAAATAAATGAAATAATATTTTTATTAAAACATATATTTTTTATTTTATTTACATTTCTGGTTATTTAATAAATATTTTTTACATTTAATAATTTAGAACAAACGATTTGTAACTTCAGAAAAAGTTTAACTCTCCTCTTTTCTCATTGGCTGGACAATAATTAAGAGGGTATCGTTTATAAATATCACATAAAAAAACATTTTCATATTTTTTCTGAACATTAGGCATTTGCCACACTTATTCGGTTCGGCTACAATCGGCCAAGCCGAACGGTTAAATTGAAAATACATTTACACCAATTTGGATTTTTTAAATCGCCTTATATTTTCCCTTTCATTATTTCGTAAAAAAATTCATTATACCTACCTAAGTCTATTTAGAGTTAACAAGTATTTCAGCTTAGTTTTAGCTGATAATACTGAATTTTGTAGGTAAAAGTAAATATGCCAAACTGAGATTTCCGACCGATACTTTCTAAATATTGCCTATCACAAAATATTCCTCATATTAATGTTTCGGGTCGGCATTATTGAGCCATGAATATACCCGAACAAGTGTCTTCTACGCCTTACAAGTAATAAGTTCAGAATATATTTATATTATAATAATAATTATTATTTAAACTTTGTCAGTTTTCCAGTCCAAAAATCCGTATTTAGAGTTCAATTTTCAATGCCTTCATCAAGTTTTCATCAACCTCGCTCCATGGGAGGAATACTTTCACACCATGGTAATCAGCAGTAGCCTGGATCGAATTCCTGACGCAAGGTACATTACAGTTGAAGTCACAAGTGAATGTGGTGGGGTTGAAGTAAAGACCTTCAGAGCAAGTGACCAGGAGAGGCTGGTCACCATTGCAAATCCAGAACTTGTCACAGTCTTCATGAGCCCAAGGTGCAACGTTGCACTCGTCCTTGCATTTGTCTTCAGGGATGATGGGGCAACCTTCACAACCACCGCTAGGAGTTGTCGTACCCTCAGTAGTTGTTGTAGTACTCGGAGTAGTTGTTGTGGTACTCGGAGTAGTTGTTGTAGTACTCTGAGTAGTTGTTGTAGTACTCGGAGTAGTTGTACTCGGAGTAGTTGTTGTAGTACTAGGAGTAGTTGTAGTAGTACTCGGAGTAGTTGTTGTAGTACTAGGAGTAGTTGTAGTTGTAGTAGTACTCGGAGTAGTTGTTGTAGTACTAGGAGTAGTTGTAGTTGTAGTAGTACTCGGAGTAGTTGTTGTAGTACTAGTCGTTGTGGTACTCGGAGTAGTTGTTGTAGTACTAGTTGTTGTAGTACTAGGAGTAGTTGTTGTAGTACTAGTCGTTGTGGTACTCGGAGTAGTTGTTGTAGTATTCTCAGAAGATGGTGTAGTCGTGCTGGTACAACCACCGCCGGGGCTGGGTGTGGGGCAGCCTGGGCCTTCCCAGTGTTCGCAGCCAGCGTCTCTAGGCCAGTCACAAACCTGAAATTAAAAGTAAAATAATTATTTCTAGCTCAATTCGAATATTTACCTTATCCAAAATAGTTATCCTTACTAGTATTTAAGTATAAAAAGAGTCTTTTTTTCTCTCTTCATCTTTTACGTTGAGCAACAGTGTCAAACCTTAATTAGTAAGAGATTTCTTTCTATCTTAGAAAAAACACAATTCCTGATATTAGCATATTTTTTTGGGCAAAATTTAGTTTACGTCATGTTTATGTTTATGCTAGTTTATGTATGTTATTCATGATTGAATGACAAGTTGAATGTCAAGTTATAAATTGCGATCGAGCTAGTGAATTTGAAAATAGTATTGATGAATTAAAAAATCTTAAAAGTGCACCAAATTTTTCTATGGCCCAATAAGAGTTTGAAAAGTTTGAATTACATGCGTTTAACATCACGTGGTTTCGTAGACGGTATTTATCCGAAAAGGGAAAAACAAAAGATATACATCGAAAGATAAAGATCTCTTTTAATTAATGACGGTTCAAAAACATGGCTCCTTATCAGAAATGGCTAATTGAATGATAAAATAAATTACTTTACCATTCAAAAGTTGTGTTAGATTTAGTTTTGATTTTAATTTGAAAGAGACATCATGGTTCGATGTAATTTATCTGGGTTATATTTATTTATTCGAAAGAAGTGTGTTGGGTAACAATTATACCAAAATATTTACAACAATGATCATGTCATCAACATATGCGAAGCTAGAAAAAGGTTCTTCTCAAATGTACGGATATTTTCTTATTGAAAAGTGAGTATGTTTTACTCTATTTTCTGATCAATTAATTTGCTCCCTATTTTAAAATGTCTGTTTTATAGCAAATTACAATATTTCAATATTCTGAATCATGACATTCGTATTTGGTAATAACCGTTGCATAACTCCACTTAAGTTCACATTGTGGAATGCAATAAACGTATTGAGTATTGAGTACGTAAAGTTAATTAGTGAATTGATTTCAAATAATTATAAATTGGTGCTCTCTCTTACAGATTATGGACTGGTTTGTCCAAAATAAGCCTAGTCCTTTCCATGCTAGCCGTCAAAAAATAAAAAAAAACATGGACCAGGACGGATATGGAGTTTCTTGCCCATTCTTCTCCATACAAACCTATCTTTGCGAATGGGTGTAGAATCAATCCCATCCCGTCCCATTTCCTTTAATTTTAATATTCGACATTTAAAAGTGCCTCTTTGATGGGCTAATTGAAATAAATGATTTGACTTTAACTTTTGACTTTGATGACAACGCGTCGCAAGGAAACTCATGGAACCTTTAAAGGGCCCAACTGATTGCCGGTTGCAGGTCTATCTTAACAATGCATCGTGACCCTGGAGCACAAAGGGTAACTGAATAAAAAGGTTGGATTTTTGTCAGCCAAGTTTGGCAAATCCTTCCATTGCAAGGAGTACTCATTTGACGATGTTGATATTGAATAAAGCATATTTACCTGTATCGTAGGATTAAAATGCAGTCCAGCAGGACATTCACGCTCAACTGTCTTTCCATGTACGCACTGATAGAACTTGCTGCAGTTACTTTCATGGGGCAGAAGATGATGGATATCGAAATCAGCAGGGCATCCGTTGGGGAGAGGCTCCCAGTCTGAGCCACCATTGTCGCCGGGGTTTGGCACTTCCTCACTGCTTTCTGGTACACCAGTGGTGGGGTTACCGCCACCACCACCTGAAGACTCGCAGTCTACATTTTCGGGCCAGTCGCAAACCTGGAAAGATGTAGAAACGTTTTGTTAATAATTATAATGAATTACCGAGGTGCCATATTTTAATGCCATATCATAAGCTTCTTATAATCTCGTCGAGTGTTCAAAACGAGAATGGCGTGCTACCACGTTGCATGACAACGCTTAGCCTCAGTGTTGCCATTCCCTAAAGAGGTAGTTTTGTAACTGTAGTTCCTACGCAAGGGCAGTGCTGTGCAAAAAGCTGAATCCTAAGGGAATATCAACTACGGTCTAGGTTACAGCAAGCCGGCTCATGGGTTGTGTCGGAATATTTTCAGATTTATCTAAAAATGATTAAAGTATCAATTAGAGAAATAGAAAGACGTAAGGATGAAGTTGTCGTACCGATTTTTTAATGATTTTTGATTAAAATGTATAAAATTGTGTTTTAACTTCACTGGTCGTACAAATAAATAAACGAATATGACTTTTTTATTGACCTATCCTATCCTGTCCTGTTTCTGCCGTAATAAATATATAACAATAAAATAAAAACAGTCAGTAATGAAAAGAAATGCGTACTTTCGAAAATAAGGAGGCCAATTTTAATAACTGTTACATTTAAAACAAATTCAAGATGGCGACATCAGTTATTATTAAGATTTTGGGGCCAAATCAAAAGTGAGATTATTTCCGAGATACGAGGGCGAAGTCACTGAAAACAATTAGTATGGAATATGTAATATTTAATTTTACTTCTCGTTTCTCTTTATCCATTAAAATCAGCAAAATATAATCAATTGAAATTAATTAATCATCATTCAAATCGATTAAAATCTTGACATTTTTACGTTTGTACATTTTATCTTACGATCTAAATTATTATCTGATGATGATAATATTTGCAAACATAATGATTTTCATTAAAAGAAAGAGATAGAGGTGTAAAAGTATTGACATCTCTTTCTTACATCTTTTAGGAGGCTAGACTGCAATCAATTTATTAAGAAAAATCTTTTTTGGTTGATTAGTACTAATATTATCGGATGATAGAAGTACACCAAACAATGTTGTTTGTTGGCCAAAGTTCAGCAATCCATTACTTTATTTCTTATCTTTGTTCATTATGTTTTTAATGAACACTTTTAACAAGCCTTCTCATAATCTCTCAACATGAATAATATAAACAGATAAACACCTATTCTAATTCACAAAAGAGCTCATGGAGTTTCTTCTGTTCTTCTTTATAAAGATTTACGCTTTGTAATAGGCAGTTACACCACAGTATAAAATTATACCTAAAATTTTTAATTTTTGGGACTGGGCCAATAGTTTATTTTTTTGTGTTTTACTATTAAAGTATCTGTCAACTGGTCTATTGAAATAAATCCTTTGGTATTGATTATGAATCAAATACAAATTGTACCAAAGAATGTTTATGAAATCACTTACCTATATTATTTTAATACTCATGAATAATTTATGTTAGTACCTACATGTTTAATATCTGATCTTTATCAAACCACATTATATCAGTATCATTCAATTTTGTATTTCAGTATGCGATGGTAAAAAAAGGTGATAACAAAAACAAATTTTCAGAAATAACATCTGTAGTAACTACTGTTTGTAATTTTAATTCAAAATTGACAATAAAAGAAGCGATAATGATAAACATTTTATACGTTCAATAAATATATAATATGAAATTTATTACAATTGTGACATTTTCTGATAAAATTGACGGTTCAAGAAAACTCGAACATTATAATCATTTTTCAACTTTATCATAATATAAAAAGGTACAATTTTTATTAAGAAAAATTGACAGAAGGGAAAGGTTGACATGCTAGCGTCTTTCAACGCTTGGTGAGAGATTTGAATAAAAATATACTTTGTATATTCCTAACGGACAACCATTTTGTTTTTTAATCGTTTTTTATCCTCAAAAATGTCATCGTTGTAATTTCCAATAATTGTTGACAATTACATCAATGCTTATCAGTATTATTAATCATTAAACACTTTAGAAATTACGTCATTCTGAAAATAATCCATTTTATCTATTAGCCTATTTTACTTCCTTTATTTCAAATAGCTATTTTATCTACCGTCGATCTGTAATCTATTAGAATTTGATTGATATTCCTAATTTACATTAATTGCTTTTATTTACACTGTCTATAATTTATTCGGTTCGTCTATTATTTTAAAATCAGTGCAAGAAAGCTACTAAAGACTATTAGTAATTATTTTTTACTTTTATTCACACTGATTTAAAAATATCTCAACATTTTGCCCATTGTTCCTTTAAATTAATATATTAGATATTATTTAATTAATAAATAAACTAGTTTTAAAAGAACGATGGTGCATTCTTACTTCTTTTTAAAGGACCATTAGCAATAATGCGTAGCTTAAATTAAAATCTCTAAAATGTTCGCAAATTAATGTTGTTTGATATTTGCAATGTTTTTAAAGAACACAAAACTACGCAATGAAATCGTACTACAAAACCTAGATGGCCAACTTAGTTCTGATTTTGGCCACGTGTTGGAACACCCCTGATCTCATATTTAGTTAAAAGTTCAAACAGTCACTTTTTCAAAGAAAAGAAAAAACAGTAATATTGACGGTTTGAAACGACGATTCTCCATACTGCAATAATTTAGGTAATTAAAAAGTAATATCCGAATTACATTTGTATTCACTAATAAGAAAATACACTCGAGAGCAATGAATCCGGGTCACTTAAAGAATCCTAAAAATCTCGGAAACTAAAAATGCTAGGTTAATGCAATAAATTGTATTTAATAGACAATGTAATACTCTTTAAATGAAGGTATTAAAACTTCTTAGTTATTGTAAAGTAATATCATAAAAAAATCAAATTTGAAAAAGGGCCACTTTCGAAGATGGAACTACGAAATTACAGCATTTGGTTTTGCTTTTGTTTGTAATCTGTCATTTATGTGGGTACATAAACCATGTTGATAGTGCTCTATATTCATTATTCAAGCTGAAATTATGTCGCTTACGCCTGAAGAATGCACCAGCATACTTACAATGCTGGAAACTGGCCGGAGTCAGCGCGATACAGCCAGGACTGTCGGTGTGTCGCTGTCAACAGTACAAAGAGTTCTCCGACGTTACGAAGAAACTGGTTCTAACCTACGCAGACCAGGAATGGGCAGAACCAGGTGTACCACAGCACAAGAAGACCGATACTTGGTGAACACCATGCTTCGAAATCGCTTTCTCACAGGAACTGAACTCACCAATCAGTTTCGACGCCTCGGAGGAAGTAACCCAAGTGCATGGACAGTAAGACGTCGGCTTGCTGAATCTAACTTAAAACCCCTTAGACCTGCAAACGGCCCTAAACTGGAGCGTGGGCATCGTATTTCAAGACTAAGATATGCCCAGAGCCACGTAAATTGGAGTATTGAAGATTGGTCAAAAGTTATGTTCTCCGACGAATCAAAATTTATGCTCTACAAGCACGATGGAAGACACAGAGTGTATCGAAGACCAGGGGAAAGATTCAAGCAAGCATGCATCGAAGAAAAAGTAGCCTACGGTGGAGGGTCTGTACTTGTGTGGTCCGGAATTTCTTCTGAAAGTCGCACAGAGCTGGTGATCATAGAAAACGGCTCTTTAACTAGCGTAAGATATGTGGAAGAAATCCTCAATGATCACGTTGGTCCAATTATGGTCAATTTAGGTGAGGATGCTATATTTATGCATGACAATGCCCGACCTCATACAGGTAGGATTGTGAATGACTACCTTCAAGAGATGAACATTACTCGTATGGAGTGGCCAGCGCGCAGCCCGGATATCAACCCGATCGAGCATGCTTGGGACGAGCTAGGCAGATGCGTAAAACAACGAAACCCTCCCCCAATCACGCTTCGTGAGCTCGAAATTGCTCTCACAGAGGAATGGGAGAATATTCCCCAAAATCGTATAAGGAACTTGGTGTACAGCATGCCAAACCGCGTAAACGCAGTAATGGAAGCACGAGGAGGCAATACGAAGTAATAAAATTCAAGAAAATCGTAATAAAGTTCAAAAATTTCATGTTTCCTATTTTTGTTTTAAGGAGAGATCAGCAGTTTTTTTCTTTATGTAATTTTGTGTTAATAAAATGTATGGTGACTCATATTTTTTTTACTTTCATTTAAGGAGTATTACATTGTCTATTAAATACAATTTATTGCATTAACCTATCATTTTTAGTTTCCGAGATTTTTAACATTCTTTAAGTGACCCGGATTCATTGCTCTCGAGTGTATATCTAAAGAAGTTAAATGTTTAGATTTAACAAAACTACTAACTACGAATAAATAACACTCGAATAATAAGTAATGAGCAAATACTTCGTAATTTATAAACTCAAACCATTACAAAGCAAAAGTAAACATTTCACTATTAATATTAAGAAAGAAAACCCGTAATAGAACTACAAAATGCCAAAAAAATTTATCAGTTACTCATAAAAAATAGAGGTTTTTGATATTTAAACCATCATACGGCAAAATTTATTTTAACACTGAATACACAAAATAACAGTCATAAGATGCTTCGGAATTTTCTTACGCCAAAGATACTGGAATGATAAACTGACCTGGATTTCAAAGTTGAAGTAAGTTCCTGGAGCGCAAGTAAGTTCCACCTTTTGTCCGAAAACGCATTGGTAGAATTTGTTGCACTCAGTCTCGTGAGGAAGGAGATGGTGGACATCAAAGTCAGCGGGGCAACCATTCTCCAGAGCATCCCAGGGAGGAGTTGTTGGTTTGTCGGTAACAACAGGGGCGGAGGTAGAGGGATATTCGTAGGAGCCATCGTTGACACAGTCGACATTTTCAGGCCAGTCACAAACCTGTTAGAAGAAGAAAAAGTTGGTTAAATTCATTAGGATGCAGTTCTTAATCATTTAAAAGCAGTTTAAGTACAAAAAGACACACCCTATCCTATCCAATCTAACATTACATTTACGCCCAGCTTAAACCAAAACTAGTACTAGTAGTACTTAATCAACAAAAGAAAATCAAGGGCCAATGAACATCAGATACAGCAAGTGGCAAACACAGGGAAGTTTTGGAAGAACCCTTTACTCCATAGTGGTTTGAAGGTTTCTTTAGGTACTAACCTCGAGGTCTGGGTTGAAGTAGGTGCCTTTAGCACAGTACCTAGGGACCTTTTCTCCATTGTCACACTGGTAGAACATGTGGCAGTATTCCTCATGGGGCAGAAGTTTATGCACGTCGAAGTCAGCGGGACAACCATTGTCTAAGATCTCGCAGTCATCGGGATCTGTGAAAAAATATAGAAGACATTGTTTGAAAACATTAAAAATAGGGAATTTAGGTTAAAAAGTGATTTAAAACTTTAGAAAATATTGATTATACTCTTTTCTCAGCAGCTGGACAAAAATAAAGAAGTTTGTTTAATTTTTTTAAAATTGTGCAGCAAATAAAAATTTAATATTTTTTTTAACGTTTCCATAGTAATGTTTCGCGAATTTTAAGTATTTCGAGTTATTTTGTGAAATTTTGAAGAATTCTTCAGTTTTGGTTGACGTACCCTGAGTAGTGGTGGTCACTGGTGCTACTGTCGGAGTTATAGGTGCTGGAGTTGATGGGTCAGGAGTTATGGGAGCGGGAGTGGATGGGTCAGGAGTTATGGGAGCGGGAGTGGATGGGTCAGGAGTTATGGGAGCGGGAGTGGATGGGTCAGGAGTTATGGGAGCGGGAGTGGATGGGTCAGGAGTTATGGGAGCGGGAGTGGATGGGTCAGGAGTTATGGGAGCGGGAGTGGATGGGTCAGGAGTTACTGGAGCTAGTGTCGGTGGGTCTTGGGTAACTGGTGAAGCTGTGCTGGTACAACCACCATCAGGGTTGGGAGTGGGGCAGCCTGGGCCTTCCCAGTGTTCACAGCCAGCGTCTCTCGGCCAATCACAAATCTGCAAATAAAAGTAATGTTATAATTTTGGCATGCTTAACGAGTCCCTTTTGAGCCAAATTGCTTGTCCTGATTGCCTAACATAGCACCATGGCCTGAACAAGGGAGCAAAGCAACTAAAAGATCAGGTTTGTTTAAAGTCAATCAAGTCCAACAATCCCTTCCATCACTTGATGATTTCTCTCCCGAAACAATAAAGTATAGGTATTTACCTGTTTCGTAGGGTTAAAATGCAGTCCAGCAGGGCATTCACGCTCAACTGTCTTTCCATGTACGCACTGATAGAACTTGCTGCAGTTACTTTCATGGGGCAAAAGATGATGGATATCGAAATCAGCAGGGCATCCGTTGGGGAGAGGCTCCCAGTCTGAGCCATCATTGTCGCCGGGGTTTGGCACTTCCTCACTGCTTTCTGGTACTCCAGGGGTAGGGTTACCGCCACCACCACCTGAAGACGCGCAGTCTACATTTTCGGGCCAGTCGCAAACCTAGAAGAAGGTAGATATGCTTTGTTAAAAATGTTATGTTGTAGTAGAAGAACGACGCACATTAAATTTCATTGTATGACTGTAGCTTCAATTTTGTGTGCTTTATTTGAGATGTTATTTGAATTTGGTCAAATAATTTTTGATGATTCACGAATCATAAAATTCATATCAACTTATCTTACGAAACTGATAATGATCTTATTACGAGTAGTAAGCATGAATAATTAATTTTTCATGTGTAATTGCCTGATCTTTATCAGCCACATAACTCAGTATTATACTACCTACACTTTTATCGAGTAGCTGTTTTTATTTCCTTTGTTTCATAATAAGTATTTTGTTATTTATCGTCGATTTACTATTTTAAAATTTCATTGATTCTGTTTTGTTATTTTTTTATTTACTTTTTAAACCTGCATAACTAAAATACAAAACTGTGTCTCTAAAAAATATAAAACTAGTGGTATGGTTTTGTCCAAAGTTTGCTTTTAAATCTTGAGAGTGTAAACTATCATCAAGAAGCACTACAAAAGCCAAACACTGAATACACAAATAATAACAGTTTTAAAATGCTACTATGCTATTTAAAACTCACCTGGATTTCGAAGTTGAAGTAAGTTCCCGGAGCGCAAGTAAATTCCACCTTTTGTCCAAAATTACATTGGTAGAATTTGTTGCACTCAGACTCGTGGGGAAGGAGGTGATGGATTTCGAAGTCAGCGGGGCAACCGTTCTCGAGCGCATCCCATGGCTTAGTTGTTGGCCTATCCGTAACAACAGGGGCGGGGGTAGAGGGATATTCATAGGAGCCGTCGTTGACACAGTCCACGTTCTCAGGCCAGTCGCAGATCTGATAAAAAATGAAAAAAATTGTTAGATTCATTCATACGGCGACTGTACAGCTACAGTTGAGAAAATGAACTATTAGGTCTAAGATAGTATGACAGACTCGGAGTTGTATCCAAGATGGATAGTTGAATCAATAGATTCAACTCAATGTTAGATCAAGCAGTGCTTGTAGATTCCTAAGCATTTTCATCATTTGTAAAGTATGTTTTTAATCAAGTTTAGGTACAATCATGCAATTTCATTGGAATCAATTTTATGCGCCATGCTGAAGACGAGAAGAATATGGAAATTGAATCTCGATGGCCAAAACGCCGATAAATACGAATTTGATGCTACAAAATTACGATGCACGTTATCACGAAAGATCTTCACTGCGATGCTACATTACTTCGTAGTCACTTTCAGTATGTTCCATATAATTTGTGATATTATCATCAGGGCTCATGAAATATTTTTGAAGATTATGCACTCATTGAAACTTATTGCGAGATTAAGATTTAAATATCAACATCAGGATTCTTCTAGTACTAACCTCCTTGATTGGGTTGAAATAGGTGCCTTTAGCGCAGTACCTAAGGACCTTTTCTCCATTGTCGCACTGGTAGTAAATGTGGCAGTACTCTTCATGGGGAAGAAGTTTGTGGACGTCGAAGTCAGCGGGACAACCATTGTCTAAGATCTCGCAGTCATCAGGAGCTGTGGAATAAAGATTGATTAGCATTTAACCGTAAACGGATTTCGCTCTCTCGATCTGAGCGATCGACTCAGGAATCAGATTTGGGGACGAACAAAAATTGCCGACATAGCAATATTTTATTCCAATTCCGCGAGACAAAACTATAGGCTTGGATGCCACGTGTACCACATGCAGTCCTACCCTCCACCCTCATGCATATTATTATGCACATGCAGTATGATTCATTAATGACCGAAAAATAAATCATCTCCCGGATCCGTCAACTCCCAAACTGATCTATTCCTTCAGAACAGTTATTCCTAAAGCTGTCTGGTCCCATTTAATAGAAAATTCCAATCGTGAGACCTCCTTTTGGCTGTTTTTTTAAAAAAGATAATTTCGTTAACTCATACAGCGAGGTATCTTTTGATAAATCAATGAGTTCTTCGCTTGCTTTTGTGGAGTCATTAGTTGGTATGTTGTCTTGAAACGTCACAAATCCAATAAAATGTCAAGTCAAGAGTCAAGCTTTTTCATCTTTTTGACGAAATGATTGCTAAAATGATTTTAACAATGATAAATCATTGGAATTTTCAGACAGAACTTTATTTTCATTTCCGGTTGTAGTTTCGATCAATTGCGGTCAATGTATCGTTCCACAGTTTCGTTTACTTAGTAATTCACTTACCACCCACTAGTGGGTATCTCATAAATTTTTTTTCGGTTTGGGAATCACTGCACTGGATAACAAACCAGGACTTTTAAAATAATAAATTCAAAAAGAGGCGAAATCCGTACAACTAGCTAATTCGTATTAGTAGTCATTTTTACCCGTGGTGCAAGGCAACTGGGTTTCTCCCAGTTGTAATGTCCCTTTGTGCCTATTGGCCTTGCTTTGTTCTTTCTCCTGCTTGCATGGAGGGAAGTGGAAACATATTTTTCCTACTCCTCCATTATTCTTTTCTGATTAATTTCGTGCAGGATCCAAGACAGGTAAATTCATTCTCCGGGACACGTCGAGCTTCATTGTCTCGGCGCTTTTCTGGTGGTTGCCACTGTTGATTCTGGCTCTCAGGAGTTGCAGTGGTTTGGGAATAGTGTGGTGGGTTTGTCCCAAATAAAAAAATAAAAAAAAAAACTAATAAATAATAATAATAACCAATTCGCACGAACCGTTTTCGAGTTAACCTCTTCTGAGGATACACCGGGAAAGGCTTCTCACATTTACTGCATGTGCACATAAACATTTATGGGTGGGAGGGTAACACTGCATCCAATCCTGGACTTTTGTCTCTCGGAATTAAAAACCAATATTTTTCATAACACTTTTTCATATAAATATTTATTTTATCATTTTGCAGAATAATTTTAATTTTAGGGTTTGTATTTAGAGTTCAAGATTCAACGCCCTCATCACATTTTCATCGAAATGGCTCCAAGGGAGGAAGACCTTCACACCATGGTAATTAACAGTAGCCTGGATCGAACTCCTGACGCATCCAACATTGCAGTTGAAGTCGCAAGTGTATGTAGTGGGGTTGAAGTAAAGACCTTCAGAGCAAGTGACCAGGAGAGGCTGATCACCATTGCAAATCCAGAACTTGTCACAGTCTTCATGAGCCCAAGGGGCAACGTTGCACTCGTCCTTGCATTTGTCTGCAGGGTTGATGGGGCAACCTTCGCAGCAATCGCCAGGAGTTGTGGTACCTTGAGTAGTAGTTGACGTACCCTGAGTAGTAGTTGTTACGGGAGCTGGTGTCGAAGGGTCTTGAGTCACTGGTGCAGGCGTAGGCGTGTCAGGAGCTGGTGTCGAAGGGTCTTGAGTCACTGGTGCAGGCGTAGGCGTGTCAGGAGCTGGTGTCGAAGGGTCTTGAGTCACTGGTGCAGGCGTAGGCGTGTCAGGAGCTGGTGTCGAAGGGTCTTGAGTCACTGGTGCAGGCGTAGGCGTGTCAGGAGCTGGTGTCGATGGATCTTGAGTCACTGGTGCAGGCGTAGGCGTGTCAGGAGCTGGTGTCGATGGGTCTTGGGTAACTGGTGAAGCCGTGCTGGTACAACCACCGTCAGGGTTGGGAGTGGGGCAGCCTGGGCCTTCCCAGTGTTCACAACCAGCGTCACGCGGCCAGTCACAAATCTGAAATTATAAGTAAAGTTATAATTTCGGCATGCTTACGGGTTTAGGTCCAAATTGCTTGCCGTGGTTGAGATAATGTCTTAATAGAGCAATGAGGCCCAGGAATAGGAATAAGCAACTGTATCAGGTGGCCTACTATAACGTCTTAAAGCGAGAGTAGTTCCACTGTAAGAACGGGCTGGCGCTAGACAACATGTATAGATCTGTCTCTTTTCCACAATGGAACTCTAGCTTTAAGATGTCATGGTAGATCCCAAGGTTGGTTTAAAGTCAATCAGGTCTAACAGGCCCTTCCATCACTTGATGATTTCTATCCCGAAAAGAATTTATAGTGTAGGTATTTACCTGTTTCGTAGGGTTAAAATGCAGTCCAGCAGGGCAATTAGTCTCAACTTTCTGCCCATGCTCGCATTGATAGAACTTGTTGCAGTCACTTTCATGGGGCAAAAGATGATGTACATCGAAATCAGCAGGGCATCCGTTGGGGAGAGGCTCCCAGTCTGAGCCATCATTGTCGCCGGGGTTTGGCAGTTCCTCACTGCTTTCTGGTACTCCAGGGGTAGGGTTACCGCCACCACCACCAGAAGACACGCAGTCTACATTTTCGGGCCAGTCGCAAGCCTGTAAATAGAAGGAAATGGTGATACTCTCTTAGGATACAACCTAGCTGTAGTTTGTACACAAGGTTGTACCTTAGAGAATGGTAATGCTGGTCTAGCTACAAATCAAGCCCGCTCAGAGAAGTGTGTCGACGCGTTTAACATTTTTTTAAAAGGTTGCCCCAATATATCCTGTATCTCGGGTGCATTTACAAACATATTAACTCACATACACAAACGCCCAGACCCGGAACAATTACTTGTAGGTCATACAAATATTAAAGCTCCGTTCGGGAATCGGACATTTTAAATTAAACAATTTTCTTCTTTCTTACTAACCAGTTTGGTTTTTTGATCGTCATTTTCCTCAAAACAAAAAGTCTCCATCATAATTTTCAATAATTTCTGACTATTATTAATCATTTATCAGTATTAATCATTACATACTTCAGAAACTACGTCATGCTGAAATGTTTGAGTTAATCCATTTTATCTGTTAGCCTATTTAATTTCCTTTGTTTCGTAATAGCCATTTTGTTCCCCCGGTCTATCTAATCTATTGGAATTTGATTGTTTTTCCTAGATTTGTTACATTTGTTTTTATTTGCTTTACTAACCAGACTTTCGACTATTATTTTAAAAATCAACGCGATAAAGTTACGAAAGCCAGGTTGAAATTACTCTTAACTATTTAATCTCTCTGATTTAAAAACGTTTCAGCACTTGTCCATTCTTCTTTTAAACGCAAAGAACAACAGGGCAAGCTTTTAATTTTTTAAAGAACCATGTGCAAAACTGGATAACTCAAAACGCAAAACTAGCAGTTTTGTCCGTAATACTTTTTTCTTGTCAAAAACGTCTCTATTATTTGGCAGATTAGAGTCAATCAATGGCAAAATTTCAACTTTCTTGCGTCAAAGATATCGGAATTATAAACTGACCTGAATTTCGAAGTTGAAGTAAGTTCCTGGGGCGCAAGCAACTTCCACCTTTTGTCCGAAATCACATTGGTAGTATTTGTTGCAATCAGTCTCGTGGGGGAGGAGGTGATGGATTTCAAAGTCAGCGGGGCAACCGTTCTCGAGGGCGTCCCATGGCTTAGTTGTTGGCCTGTCGGTAGCAACAGGGGCTGAGGTAGAGGGGTATTCGTAGGAGCCATCGTTGACACAGTCGACATTTTCAGGCCAGTCGCAGATCTGTTAGAAGAAGAATTAGTTACATTAGGAGTGGTTAAATTAATTTTGATGTAACTGAATGTTAATATTTCAATCTAAATCATTAAGTTTATCATCATATCAATTTGAAAGTAGTTCAAGGCAGGTACAACACTGGGCTTCCCCTTTACAATCTAACCTTGCACTAACGCTAAGTCTAATCAAAATCCCGCAATAAATTTCACTGAGTCATCTTTGATTTCTTTTTTTTTTTCATGGAAATTAAAATCGCATGATTGGAAGGTCTCGGGGAGAGCCCCTTACCAACCCTAAACCCCTTCGTCCTCAACGCGACGCAAGTCTGTATGAACCTCAATGGATTTTTATTGCGATAGTCGCCTGGATACCAAAGTCGTAAGGTATCCGAGACTTGTGTCGCGAGTACGAAGGGGTTAACAGTATCAATATAATTTTATTCAGGTACTAACCTCCTTGATTGGGTTAAAGTAGGTGCCTTTAGCGCAGTACCTAAGGACCTTTTCTCCATTGTCGCACTGGTAGTAAATGTGGCAGTATTCCTCATGGGGCAGAAACTTTTGGACGTCGAAGTCAGCGGGACAACCATTGTCTAGGATCTCGCAGTCATCGGGAGCTGGGGAAGAAAGATAGGAGATATAATTTGACGACATTCTAATGGAAGGGAATGCTGGATTCGAGAAAAACGGCTTAAGAGAGAGGAGGTGTTTACCAATAAGGAGTGATTCCTGCTATGAAAATATCAAGAAAGAAAGCCAATATAAAATACTAGAGTATATCAAGGAATAAGATAATCTGCGCAGTCGAAAAGAGGATACGAAAATTGTGCCGCGCGGACGTGTTGCAGAACGAGAATTGTCCAAAATGATCTTTAGGCTAATGGTAATGTAAAAAAATATAAAATCATAGATTAAGTTTTGAATTTGGCCTCGCATTTAAAGATGGTGGTATCAGTCTTATGTTATAATGACAATCATCCCCAAGCAAAGCCTCGGGGATAAGTTAGTAATAATAGTACAGAAGAACAAAACATTACCTTGGGTTGGAGGAGCAGCGGTCGGACCTGCTGTCGGCCCTGCGGTAGGTCCTGCGGTAGGTCCTGCGGTAGGTCCTGCGGTAGGTCCTGCGGTAGGTCCTGCGGTTACAGTTGCAGGTCCAGATGTGCTGGAGTAACCCGGTAAATGGCATCCAGATTCGCTTGGGTGGACACAAACCTGTTTAAGAAATTTTGTTTAATTTTATCAATGTTTTGAATTGAATTTAGAAAATTGATCAAGGTCGTACAATATTGACCGGATAATTACGTACAGGGGGGGTATTACAACGTCTTAAAACCAGGCTTATGAAAGTGACAGAGCTATACAAAGTCGTCTAGCGCCATTTCGTTCACTCACTGGAACAAGCCTGGTTTTAAGACTTTGTAATACCCCCCCAGGTGGCTTAACAGGACGTCTTAAAGCGAGAGAAATTCCACTGTAGGAAAGAGACTCTCTCGCTGTAAGACTTACCCGCTAAAAGTCTTACCTGCTTTTCAAAGCTAAACTCAGTGAAAGGAGCGCAGTCTCTGGGTTCAATCCATTTCAAGCCGTATTCACAGTAGTAAAACTTTGTGCAGTCATATTCGTGAGGAAGCAAGAAGTGGATTTCTGCTGGCGGGCAGTCAGGATGGGGCTCGTATCTTCTGGAGCCGACATCTTCGAATTCTGGGCGGGCCTGGACAAGCGCGAGGGCTGTCAGGAGGAGAAGAGTTTCTGGAAGGGAGAGATACATTAGAAATTTTGGAATGGAAAATTTGATTAGAGATTTTGGCAGAAGAAAATTGGTTAGAGATTTTGAAAGATAAACATTGATGTAGAATTGATGTAAAATACTTATCATACAAAGAGTGTGGAACGGAGTGAACGGGAAGCATGAAAAGGAACAAACAAAAGACGACTGAAGGACGACATATTGGTTTTGTGGAGAGAGCGAACGGCAGTGCACGAAAAATATGTTTATTTGTTAATATTTTATGTGATGACTAATAAAAACCACCTGTTAATATTAAAGAAGTTTCTCTGAAGAAGAAAACCTACTGCTCACAATATCCCAAATCTACATTGATTAGAGATTTTGAAAGAGATTATTTGAAAAAAAAAAGAAAGATTTAAGAGAAGAAGATTTGAGACTGATATTGAAAGAGAGAAAATAATTCGAGATTCTATAAAAGAAAAAAATATTTTCAGATTCTGCAAGAAACATAGCTAGCGATTTGGCAAGAGAAAAGTTGAATGGAGTTTTTACATTTTTAGATACTATGTTTGATTGTGACTGACTACTACTATGTTTGATGGATTGAGAGGAAGATCATAGAAGAGATGAATGGACTAAAGATTTTGAAGGAGAAGGTAGAATGAGAATTGTACTATCGAACAATGTAATCTCTGCTCACTTTTAAAACAAAATCGCGGGCGCAGTATCCCACATCTGTGAACTGGCCACCTTTTTTTTATGAAATGGATGACCCTTTTTTATGAATAGGATGAATGGTCAAAACAAAGGGCCTAGGAAGTGAAAGTTATAACTCTGCAAGCACAAATAGTCTTTACGGTGGTCAGTATATACATTGGGCGATTGTACACTAGAGAAATTTAGTTCTCCGATTATGAAAGTTTTTATGTAGTTAATTGATTCTTTTTAAACGCATTAACGCATGCGTCGCATATCGCAAAAATGAGTTTTGAGGAAAGAAAAATTCAGCTTCTGAGTCTGAATTGCGGTAGGTAGTCTAATTGGTAAGGCGTCTGGAGTACTTATCTTTGAATATAGTTGTTTTAACATTTAAATACTAATACTAAATGGATCTTCTTATGTCCGAAATAATAATTATTTATTTAATTTAATAAGCCATCATAACCACGAGGTTTTGGATTTCTAGGATAAGTTTTATTGGGTTTTTCCGCTACGAAATTTTCAGAAGTACCTACCTATCGGATAATTTCGCTCTGATTAAAGTATACAAAAAAAAAGATAATAATTATGATAGTGAAGGTAGTTTACTATATTTTTATTGGAAGTTGTTTCGATATTATCTTTAAAATATATCTTTACTGCCCCATTAATATCCTTGTAATATAATAATTTATTTGTTTTTAATGTAGTGCATTAAAAATTGTAAAGATTAAAACAACAAATCATTGCAGATTAGCTTCTGTCTGTATTATTAAATTATTATATTGCTGTTATTTTCCGAAGTGGGAAATCTGTAAAATGTTTTAACTTGATTTCCTTAATTTTTGGTTATTAACTGCCACTCTTCTTTATTTTATTTATTTGCACAGCAATATTAGAAAAAAGAACATTGGCAGTGGCCTCAGTTCAAATGAGTATTGCTGTTATTTTTCAAAATGTCTGTCTGTAAAACATCTGTAAAATCTTTTAATTTGGAATTCTTGATTTTTGGTCATCAACTGCCAATATTCATTACTTTATTTACAATTTTACAGATGATTTTTTTTTTCAATTTTTGTTTTTTTTTATTATTATTATTTTAGTTTTAGTTTAGTTATCTTTGTAAATATTTTACTTTTAAGACTATAATTAATTTATTATGAATGTTGTTCTCTAAGTAATTAAAGTAATTATTTATTTTAAAAAATCACAACATTTGAATTAAAAAAAAGAAGATAGGCAGTAAAGTGGCCTCGATGTAGCCCAAAAACGAATAATTATGAGGCCAAGATGAAGCGATTTCATTCGAATATTTACGGATTGTCATCCGTAGCTAACTTTGAAGAGTTGGATTTCCGCGCTGTGCGCGGAAAGGTTAGAGTGCATGTTGTTGCATGTTTGTTGTTGCAAGTGCGCTCCATCGTCGACCTTGTCTTAGTCATTCCTGACCTAGACTAAGGTCAAGAGCAAACCCATTTTACATAAAAAAAAATGTAGAGATAGTCACTCATCTACAGACCGATCCCGGCAAATAACGACTTAACCTTGCGTATTCACTTGTAACTATTAAAAACGCAATAATTCACGTGTCATGTCTTGTCGTGGTAATTACTCCTGGTTTTAATTTTAATCTACTTTATCTACAACATCAGAGGTTTGATAAACATTGAAAAACGTGCAAAAGATAATTTGCTTAATCGCCTTTTTATTTATTGATTATTACATGATTGTGTTAGACTACCTGTGGTTTTGACAACTGTTTTAAATGTATGAATTTCATCAATATTTGGATGTAGTTCTGAAAAAATGTCTTCTTAATTAAATCAAATCAAATATTTCTGTTAAATTATTAATCCATTATGCCTCGTATACAATATCTACTTATACTTAAATGCAGATACAACTTTTCACACAAATTTATAGATTTAAAGCATCCTGCAGACACACGCGATTAATCGCGCGGGGCGACATGTCGCGGTCCATTCGCAGTATTTTTAGAGTGGAAATTAGCTTGGCTCGTTGTCGCAGCGCGATTAATCGCGTGTGTCTGCAGGAGGCTTTACTTTAAAGTTCAGAACAATAAGTAAAACAAATCAAATAAACTTATGTAATACTTACTATTCATTAAAATATATTTTGTTACATTTTATTGTCCTAAATTATAAAGTTTTGTCATTGGTGTAAAACTAAACATACTTTTTAATTTATTTTCCAATTAATATTATTGTGGGAAAGTTTTTTTTTAATAATATTAACACTACTGATTGGTTTTGTATCGGTGGTGTAGTACCAAAACTTATTACTTAGATTTTTTTTTAGTAAAATAGGATTATATGTATATAAAATTTTATCACCTTTGTTTTGTATAGGTATCTCTAAGTATTTGTAAATATTGAGGATTAATTCTATTCCATTTATGTTTTGCTTATTTTCAAAAAGAATAACGCAAAAGTTAAAGGTGTATCCCTCCCCTTGTCCGTCGCGTAGCCATATAAGTCTACACGTGAAAACAGCCCATCTGTCGCGTAGACATATTTGTCCATTTGTCAATGTCATTTGTTTTGACACAAATTTGTCTATAAAAACTCTATCTATGTTGCTCAAATTTGCACAGAGTATAAGAGACAGAACAAGCACGATATGTTGACTCAGTCCAGGTTCTGAAATTATGTCAATGTCGCGGAATGAACGAACACAAGCAGGTTCGCGCTTGCCCGCCATTGGCGTCAGTCCGGTTTGCGAGCGCGTTCATTGTGGGTGCGTCTATCGTATTTTTTTTGTGAAGTTGTGCGGTCGCAGAGAATATCAGCATGCCTGGGTAAGTAATAAACATTTTTGAATGCCTAAACAGTGTATTTGATAAAAATTTTAGTCAGAAATAGTACTTTGAACAATCATTGATAGCTGTTGTGACATTATGTGCCGGCGTCAGACGCACATTTCGCGGTATTAGTAGCATTTAATGTGCAAACTGAGGCTATTACGTATGTTTACATGTATCGTATTATTGAAAATAGGCATTTAATTTCAAGATCATCGTATTTTAGTTGCGTAAAATCGAAATACCTATGAGACGGACGCACGGTTGAAGTTCAATGACATCAAAGATGGCGGTTTACGACCATGTTCGTGCAATTTACCGGATCATAGAAATTATGGATACGACATCCGTGATTTCAATTTGAATATTTTTTTTGTTATGTTTTTTTGTTTGTGATTTTAGCCGACTTCAATAAAAGGAGGTTATCAATTATGCACGTTTAAATTTGAATATTTTTGTTTGCCTTTTTTTTAAATAATTATTTTATCAATTAAGCACGTTTGAATGTTGAACGTATTGGAACTGAAAATTTAATAGGTGTTTGTGTGTGTGTGTGTATGCATAAATAATGTTTGTTTGTCTGTCTGTCACAACTTTCTCCGAAAACCATGGCATTTTACTGCGGGTATGCTTCCGTGATTTCAATTTGAATATTTTTGTTGACATTTTTTTGTTGTGATTTTAACCGACTTCAAAAGAAGGAGGTTATGAGGTTCTGTATGCATGTATACATGTTTGTCTGTCTATCTGTCACAACTTTCATTTGCATGTTGTTTTATTTTTCCTCGCACTCGTAGACGACGACGCGGTAGAGGTGGCCGTAGGTCACGGTCTCCGCTGGTTGGCCGGGGCCAGTCACCGCCATCACCGTCTCCATCGCTGCCACCATCACCGCCGTCAACGTAAGTTTATTTTTTAACTATTTCTTACTACTTCCTTTTGTAAAAACTTTCTTTCATGTTATCTTTGCATGCTTTTTTTATTTTTATGTAGAACACGGCCTCAAACGCGCGGACCGCGACGTCGTGGTCGTGGTCGAGCTGGTAGGGCAGTGGCGCCACCGGTGGTGATGGAGGAAGTGCTGGATTTGGTGGCGGTGGTTGCAGACCGTGGTGGTCCTAGCCGCCGTGGCAGAGGGCGCGGAGGCCGCGGAAGCCGCGGAGGCCGCGGAGGACGTGGCTTCGTCCACGTGCGGCCAGGACCATACACTCGCGAAGAGTTAGTTTTTATGCTTAATTAACCCTTTCTTTTCTATTCTTAATTAAGCCTTTCTTTTTACACTACCCTAAATCATTTTGAGTTTTACAATTGAATCGTTTTGAATTTTAGACTTACAGTCTCCGATATATCAGAGTTGCCGGTTGGCCAGGGTCTGGAGACACCCCTGCACGAATGGAGGGAGCGCAGGTGGCCACCGTAAGTAGTTCTACTTGTGTATGACAGTTGTAATACTTACTCGCAAGCAAGTTTTAACTTTTGTTTTAAAATGTCCATCTAGTCCAGACCAGCCGCCGGCTCTCACACCGCCACTGGCGCCTCCTTCACCGGTGTCAACCGGGGTGCCTTCGCCGGCAGTGTAAGTTGGTTAATTACGAATTTTTCTATTTATCTCTAAGTATATGGGTAATACAACATTGCTTTTGTTTCAGGTTTCTGGAACTTGAAGCGGCCGTCTCGCCGTCGCTTCCTCCACCACCAGCACCTCGTCGCTCTCATCAGGCGCTGAGAGATGATCAAATTTTTGATATTTTCAATCATGGTAAGTACCTGCTGATTTTGGTTTAGTTTGGGGCTGTGGCTTCTGGTTTCCATCCGATTTTAAACCCATCTATCATTTGTTACAGGAAGCGACGACTCTGATGAGAGCGACGAGGAGATTAGCTGCCCGATGCTGATTCCAAGGGTGTATCAGAGCGTGCAGGATACACCCTTGGACGAGGAGTATCAGCAGAGCGTCGATGCCGCGGACGAGGAAGCGCCTGCTGAGCCAGACAGTGTCCCTTCAACGGCGACGGACCAGCCTTGGAGGTGGTATGATTTTGATTGGAAAGAGTTTCCGAATACCCCGATTCCACCTGAATCGAGGAGGGAAACGTTTTCCCAAAGCAATGTAGGTCCGACAACTCCACGGGAAGACCCATATGACATTTTCATTGACATTTGGGATCGTCCAATTATGGAGCACATTGCCTCGGAGACTAATAAATACGCTCAGCAGCTAACAGGCCAGATGGAGGCTAACAACAGCCTCCGTCCCAATAGCCGCATCCAGAAATGGACTGAGACCACTGTAGAGGAGTTATACCTCTACTTTGGTCTCCTATTGGCGATGGGGGTTGTTGTGAAATCTCGGTTGGAGGAGTACTGGTCTGCTACTCCTGACGTATTTTATACTCCAGGATTTAGCGCACACATGTCCATCAACAGATTTTTACTGTTATCTAAATGTTTACATTTTAATAATAATGATGGCATGCGTGGGCTAGACCTGGACAGCTCCGAGGCAAGACTATATAAGATAGAGCCAATACTGTCTCATTTAAATAAGAAATTTCAGACTATGTATACCCCGGCGCAGAACATTTCTTTAGACGAGAGTCTTTTGATGTGGAAGGGCTGGCTGGAAATCGGCCAGCTCATTCCAAACAAAGCTGCAAAGAAAGGTGTCAAGACATATGAGATTTGTGAATCTCAAACCGGCTACCTATGGCGGTTTGAGATTCACGCTCATAAGAAATCCCATTCTCCACCGCAGCAGTTGGAAGATCCATTAGAGGCACCTACACCGTCAATAGTTTTACGACTGACCCAAGGTTTGGAGCACAAGGGATACACATTGTGGATGGATAATTTCTACAATTCGCCGTGTCTCGCTCGAAGACTTAAGTCCTTGGGCTTTGATTGTGCAGGAACCCTGCGGACCGATCGTAAGTTCGTTCCGCAGGCCCTGCACAATCTTACCAAGCGGAACATGAGCGCGGGACAGATATCTGGTCTTACCACGGGGGACGTTGATGTCATGGTATGGAAAGATCATAACAGGGTTGCTATGATCTCTACATACCATGGCAACAGCCAACAAACAATCCGAGGATCCACCAAACCCATCCTGATATTGGACTACAATATCATGATGGGTGGGGTGGATAAAAAAGACCAGCTCCTCGCCATGTATCCGATCGAGCGGAAACGAACTAGGGTGTGGTACAAAAAATTGTTTCGGAGACTTTTAAACGTCTCCGTATTGAATTCTTTTATCATCCATCGCCACTCAGCTTCTTCTTCACTAACTCATCGCAATTTCCGTATAAGACTAATAAAAACTCTTCTTTCAAAACATTCTACTTCATCTTTTCCTACTTTGTCTGCAATCACACAGAACCGCCGATTCGATGTATCTCATCGAATCGGCGAATATGAACGTACTTCCGCTGCAGCGGGCGCACCACGTCGGCGACGCTGGTGCGTTGTTTGCAAGCGGAAGGTTCAAACGTTCTGTGTCGGTTGCAACAAAGCATTATGTATAACCAACTGTTTTCTTCAATTCCATTCATAATTTTATAGTTTATGTAAAATATATTTATAAATATATATTTCTTTGTATGTATCTATATATTGTATATATATAACAATATTTTGAACCACACCCTTTTCGTTTCATTGACTGTGCGAATTGTGTTATTGTTCATCCACCATTGTATCCTTTGGGTCCAACCTTGGGCCTTTTTTATTATTTTACATGTGACATTATCAGTGCTTATTTGTTTTTTTTTTTCTCTTGTATATCTAATGACATTTTCAGTATATATATTTTTGTTGCATATCTAAAGACTACTTTGTTTTTACCCGACTGCCACGGAAGTGTTATGTTTTACATATTTTTTTAATAAATTTAAAATTGTGACGGTGTAGCGTGATATCTAATGGTTCTTCTTCTGACGCGGTGGTCGTGGTGACGCCTTTTATTTGCAGCTTTTTTTTTTTCAAAAGATTCTCGTCTATTGAAATGTTCATGCTTCTTTTTTATTTTTTTTATATTTTTTTATATATTTTTTCCCTAATATATATATATATATATATATATACATACGGTAACAGACTTAAATCAAAAATAATAATATGTACAAGTACATATTATTATTGATTTAATTTTTTTTTTCTTATTTAGATGTGACAGTATTGGACGTATCCATTTTTCTATCATCTTTGACTGTCCTTGACTAAGTACTTGTGTTTTGTTTGTGATATTTTTTGAAATTGTTCGTTTTCATTGTTGATTTGTGTTATGTTTTTGTTAGGCAGCATGCCTTTTTATTATGCATATCGGTTTGTAAATATCTTCAAGATGTAGAATGCTAGCTTGTATTTAAAATTTATGCAACAGAATTGAAACTGTGATCCAAAGTTTGAGAGGATGTTTTTTGCGCCTGTTTTGAAGTGGTTGTTTGGGTTACCCGATACTGTTAAACTAAACATTTCTAACAGCTGAGACTCTGTCTGTGATAAGTATGTGAACCAAGCATTATTATAAATTACGAACCCAAGCCACTTGTCGTTTGATGTTCTCAGAATAGAAGTGTAAACATACCTATTATTTTGTTCGGAACGCGGCACGTGCAAATGACGTCATGTGTTTGTTATGCTTTTATTTTGAAACAAATGTATTACGTGGTGTGTTCTGTTGATTGATTTATGTGAACTAACGTGTATTTATGTAAATAAAACGATAACTTTTTAAAATAATGGTTTAGTTTTTTTATTAAAAGTACCTTTACACAAGAAACTGGAGCAATATTCACTTACCCTGCACATACATAACCATTACTAATACATTACTAGGCAAAACTATACTAATCTATAGATTCTGTTAGCTAATTTAATAACGATTCCAAAGACATAAGCCAGTGCGAGCTATCTATCGTAACTTTAGAGTTATCGTCGTTTTAAACAGACTCGCCGTAGTCGCGCGGGACCACCCACGTCGACGACGACAGATGCGCGTTTTCGCGCCAAAATGGCCAGACAGATAAAGGGATAAACAATTGTTTTACTAATAGAGAAAAGAAAACCCACAAACTTATTATAATATTGCTTATCAATTAAAAATAATTTAAAACAAAAATTTAATCTTCGTTCAATCGTGCGTCAAAAAATGCGAATCTTAATCCGATAAATAATTCAAACGTAGATTACTGTGAATCATTATTCATTATGAACAAGTTTCAACAAATACTATCTGAGAAATGTCTTCAGGAATTATAATTCAAATGACGTCACATAATTATGTTGCAATAAATTATTTTGTTTATTACGCAAACAGGAATTTTTCGTTTCGCTACCGGAATTATTTTAGAAAATAATTCCCCTCGATAAAGAATTTTGAAATCATAATAATTTGACAAAATAACTCTAACATTTAAAAAACAAGTTCATTTCCGCTCTTTTTCTAAGATCTACACTTGGTAATGAACAAATTTTGTCGACGGAAGAATAGACATAATGATAGAAGGTAGAAAGATTTCTATCGTCCTAAGCATGACAATTTTTAGAATGAAGAATAGAAATGTTTCTACTATTCAGTCGTCACTTCGGGAATAAATAATTTCGAACTTTTAATAACGTTGTCTATTCTTAGGTAGAATAGAGATACACTTGGTCATGCTACGCATGCTGGTGATCTAGTTAGGAAGATGAAGAAGCGGAACAAATTCACAAAATTTACCACTGATATGAAAAATAACAGGGATGTTGACATATTAGTGAAAAATACATATTTATAAAAGAGTGTCCATGGAGTTTCTTGCTCATTCTTCTCCATACAGATCTACGCTTTGGAATGAGCACCTACGGTACTTTCACAGTTTTTATGTCTTGTGACTGGGACTGTAGCACCGTAACTATTTTTGTACTTGTTTTATTTTATGTCTTTTCCCAATTTAAAAGTGCCTGTAATTGGTCCAGTTGAAATGAATTATTTTGATTGATTGATTATGTATACAATGGGGTAAGGACAAGAGAACGAAGAATAATCGGGGAAGTCAAAGAAGTTTCATAAATATATTAAGTAATAAATGAATTTTAAATAAACTTAAATGTAGATGAAGTTTGATTTTTTATTAAAGTTCGAAAGACTGTCTATACAGGGTGGTTTTTGGTCAGATAGTGCCTTCCCTTCCAGGCAGGGCGGTACAAATCCATTATTTAGGCATTTTTAAGTTCACATGACTGTAGAAATACAGTAGCAAATCTTTTGGGACTTATAGGGCAACCGAAAGAACAGGGTCGTTTAGTCAATAAGATATTGGCAGGCCCTTTAGCTCCAGACAAGGCGAGTCAAATTAATTATTTAGGTATGATTCAGTTCAGGGAATTGTCAAAACAGGGTATCACAGTCACAGCTTTGGGACATAAAGAGTAACCGAAGGAGTATATCGTTTAGTCACTAAGAGACTAACAGTCCTTTTTGCTACATATAGGACGGGAGGACTACTTGTTGATGACTACCCACACCAAAAAATTACTTAGTAATTAAATAGCAATAATATATGAATTTGAAATTTCACTTACGGGATATCTTTCGGAATTATATTTTAGTTTGTTTGAGTTACCGATATTTCGACGCTGTTGCAAGCCATGATGGCGATCACAGAAGATATCCCGTGAGTGAAATGTTAAATTTACTAACAAATCGTGTTAGCTTAAAACAGTGTTTAGTAAAAAAGACTTACTTAGCATTTCTCGTTTCGTATGGTTTTCGTTTATTTTGCACACACAGTCATAAGACTTTTTTAGTAATGCATGCTGTTTCAGATACTAAGTATATTTTATATACTCCATATCTTTTGGTAATCCTCGATAATTTTGTGATTAGAAACAATGGATGTAGTTGTAAACATTTTTTGATAGCGTTTTGGGGTTCCGTTTGATGTGATAGTTAAACTTTGATCTTTGATTTTGATAAGATCTGATGGTTATCTTGGTGAAAGATTTTGTTGATTGATAGGTAATAGGATATGGTTATTTCAGCCTACTGTTTTTTTGTACTTTCTGTACTCTGTAGCGGATGTATTTCGGTTGGTAGTTAGGTAAATGTGTATTTCCACTCTGGCGCAAGCTACGTCTCCATGCCCTAGAGGCCGAGAATCCGTATGAGTGTTCTTTGGACTAGCTAGTCAGGCTAATTACGCACACCCTGGTGGAAGCTTCAGAGATTTAACCATTAGAAAGTATAGACGTGGTTTCCCAAATCTCTGGACAGACCCCATGGTACAAAGATCTTCACGGCTTAGTTTACAAAGGTCTCCGACTACAATCGGGGGAGCTAGATATATATAAAATATTCACGGCAAGCCCTGTCAAGGGATGATCTTAGGACATCATCAGTGAAGTTTCTGATTAGTTTCATCTGTTGAAATAACTCCTACTTTCAATTCTCTCGATTAACAATGACCGATCTGGCGATTCTTGCATCATAACGATGAAAAGAATCATCAACGTGAAAATTGCAAATTAAAAACAACAATAAAGCGAATGTAAATTATGTCTACAGACTTAGTCCACATTTCAATCAACATTATTTTGTCGTGTGAGAGCAACCTTAACCATCATTTTTGCCTCTATGAATTTTGTTATTAGAGTAATTTATAGAAGCTCAGACATTATAGTGTAATGAAAATGTGTTTTGGCTGTCTCCAATAGACTTGTGGCGACTTAATGCCCCACATATGTCCCTACCAACCAAGGTAGCAACGTCTAATTAAATTGTAAATATTTATAATTAGATCGTAAGTAGGTACCGAATGTAAATATAGCTTCAGTTTAATTATTTAGTTTTAAGATGCACGTAGCCAGTAAGTTCTCACGCTTTGGCACGACGAATCTTTTGTATTTTTTAGGTATTATCTATCGGCTAAGAAGCTTTGAAGTAATAGATACAATAGACTATTCTTCAGGCCACGCCGTACACAGCTGCAAGGTTATTAATGTTTTATTGCACGCAGCTGCAGTGTGTTATTTTTGTAAACTGCATTGTGAGTTAGCAATTAGGAAAATGTGTTTGTCGGAAATGTAACATTTATGGCCTAGTGCCATAAACAAAATGCCGAATGTAATGTTTTATTTTTTTATAACGTTGGGCTTCCCAGAGCGCATCTTTTATTGTATTTTGGTAAGAATGCTTAATTATAGTTTTAGTTGTAAGAAGTTTGCCGCCAGCGACTGGGGAAGACAAAAATGTATTTTTAGTGAGTAGTCGATTCGCAACCTCCACTCGGGACAGTCGACGCCCGACCTCCACACGAGTCAGTTCACTCACTCTGTTATCCCGTGATTATTTAAAAAATATTGTAATCATTCCTATGTTACGTTAGTTGTTATACATCTCTACTGCAAGAAAGAACTTTTTCATTTTTTATCTACCGGCCGACCCTTGCAATACTTACATCCCGTACTACACGTTTCTAAAACGTTTTAATTCGCGTAAGCAACGCGAAAGACTATTTCATTTTGTATGCTTATCCAGGGTGCTTTAAGTTGTTGCGACACCATTTGTTATGAAGGAAACAAGGTGATATCCGGTTAACACGTGACATAACACACTATGTCTGAAGTCGTTAACAGTCGCTAAGGGCGTATTTTTTGCTTTATTTTGAGTGCGTTTACATACATATAAACTCATATGCACAAACACCCAGACCCGGAACAACTTCTTGCAGATCATACAAATTTTCGTTCCACGCGGAGATCGATCCCGTGACACGCTGCGTTGTACTACTCAGCCACTGTGCCAACCGTGAAATTATGATGAAATGGTATTTATTTATGCAATTAGGTTATGTCAACACTTTTACACGTCTTTTCGTAAAACTAGGAATACCGGACCTGTCTACTTCGAGAAGAAACAGCCAAAAAACTCAGAGGTCACAGTCTCTTTTAAAGTCCACACAGAAAATATAGATCGAGGTTATACATGCAGGTTAGTGTCTGAAATTAATGGCCTTTTGAAGAAAGAATCACACGGTTTCTAGTGGACCTGTCCAGTCAGTGCAAGCATTTGTCAGTTATCGTGTAGCTCGATTCGTGCCCGTCTAAGTATCGCCACTTCGATAAACGGTCACCAATAGATATGCGGAACCATGCATTCTATCTATAATTAAACAATTCCGACTCTCAAGATAGTAATATTCTATTTAAAAATGTATATACATTTCCTCCTATCAGGAAACACGTACTATTTGTAAATCCGAGGAATTTCGTCGAATCGATAGTCTCTTGTCTTGTAGCGTGAAAGGATTAATTAAAACGTGATTTTTGAGGAAAGTGCTTTCCAATTTTTTGGACTTAATCAGGATTAAGTACAGTGTTACGTAGTAATTGCATGCGTTGCATGACACCGTAGAAACCGGTTTTTTGTCTACGGAAGAATAGCCACGACAGAATATTTATGTAGGTAGTAAGGTTTATATGTATATTTTTAAGCATGGCGATGTATTAAATGTGGAAAATAAATTGTTTCTATTCTTCAGTCGACCAGGAGTCGGTAATGTCATATTTGGGAAAAAAAGTGAAAAATTGTTTAGAAATAACTTTGTCTATTTTTCGTAAAATAGTGGTATTGTTTGATCCTATAACAAGAATTTTCAAAGAGTCTCAGTATTTTTTATTATGTGGGCATTTTTTTTTCGTTATTGCTGAATGTACCTACGATGTAAAGAAAAGTGATTTTCATTTTAAATTTTTCATCTCGAAAGGTCCAAAGAAAAATTTTTTTTATAATTTATTTAATAAAAAGAGTACAGCCATATCACATACATTTAACGTTTTAGAATTTACAGTAAAAGTGGTATGCTGCCCGTGACAATAATGGTGTACAAAGCATTCTAAAAAAAAACATCAAAAATATTGCCAGGGCAGTATGGAGCGACTGTCGCAACCGAGGTCCGGGCACGCCGCAATCACGGCGGTAAGACCCCTCTTTGAGGGGTGGCTGGAAAGGCGTCACGGCGTCCTGACCTACCGCATGACGCAGGTCCTCACCGGACACGGAAGTTTTGGGAGGTTCCTGTGTCTGGTAAAGAGGGAAGAGACGCCTGGGTGTCACCACTGCGAAGATCGCCCGGAGGACACGGTGGAGCATACGGTGCAGGACTGCCCCGCTTGGGCAGAGCACCGCCGTGTCCTCTCGGCGGCGATAAGCGGAGACCTCTCGCGGCCGGCATTGGTCGAGGCCATGCTGTGGGGCGAGACGGAGTGGGAAGCGGTCGCCTCTTTCTGCGAAGCAGTCATGCTCGTGAAGGAGGAGGCGGGCCGCGTGAGGGAGAGTACAGTGTCCTCCCTCCACCCAAGCCGCAGTGGTAGACGCCCACGGCGTCAGACGTCGGCAGACGATCTCCGGCCACCGTAGGCGCGGGCATGCGGGCGGCGAGTAAAGGGCAACCCGCCACCCGACCATGGACCATGCCCAGGTCGACGGCGCGTTGTGTTCCACGCGCGCCTCAAGGAGTATCAGCATGATGACGGGGCCCCCCTCTAGAGGGCCAAAGCCTGCCGGGGTCGCGGGGCTTATCTCATTACCGTGACCCCAGAACACAAAGGGCTATTGAAGGACGTGGATTTTAGTCAGTACGAGTCTGACAGTCCCTCCCGCCCTGTCCGGGGTGGGAGGACTCATTTGATGATTTTACCACGCAAAAAAAAAAGTACTTACATTCGCAACAGACCAGGCTATGACATCACGATACTAATAATTCGTCTGTAAAACGTGATAATTACGTCAAAATCCTTTAACAAAGACAGATAAACAGATAATCTTAAGGCGACGATAAGATCGTACGAAGCTATACTAACATATCCAGTAAAACATGACCTTGCTTTGTTAGCTCTTTCCATACAGCAAACGGTCAAAATACCTCAAACGCTTTTGCATAGCTTAATTGAAAGCCGTGTGTGTTATCATTAAAACCACACCTACGTAAGTTGGGAGGAGTCAATCGACGGTTTCATCATCATTCAAAAATCAAAAAAGAAAAAAAAAATCAAAATATTTTATTTTACATGGGCCACAATGGGCACTTATAAAACGTCGAAGGAAAAAAAAAAATTGGCACGGTTCGGGTTGGTCGCTTCCATGGAGAAGAACCGGCAAGAAACTCCATGGTTACTCTTTTAAAATATTTGCTTTTACAATGTTATTGTTACAGATTGGTATACATAAATACGAGAGAACATCGTAGGCACGATAAGAAGAGGCTCTTACCAAAATCTAAACAAAAAATAATAATAATAAAATAAAAAAGTATATAGCTTTAGCGTTAGCTAGAAGACGTCGACTGCTGAACAAAGGCCGGCCACGCCAAACGACAATCATCTTGCATCCATTGGTTGCCCGCGACTTTTACGATGTTAGCGGCTCACGTAGTGGGAGGCCTGTCTACGCTGTGTCTTCCGGTCCTTGGTCGCCGCTCGACAATTTTTCTTCCCCATCGGTTATCAGTTCCACGAAATGTGGCTTGCCCATTGCCACTTCGACTAACAAATTTTTAGAGCTATGTCGGTGATTCACGCAATTAAACTTCCACCATAGCTCTTTCCACCGCTCGTTGAAGAACTCATACGGCTTTATTACAAAACGTGGTTTAACTTAGACCAAGGTTTAAATCAAAAATCAATTTTTGAATTTCGAACTTTATTTCTACTGTCGTAAAGTTATTAATACAAAAACCGAGTTTAGATCCCGGTCTAAGTTGTCAATGTGCATTTTAGAATTTTATAGCAGTTGGAATAAAGTTCGAAATTAAAAAATTGATTTTTGATTTAAACCTTGGTCTAAGTTAAACCACGTTTTGTAATAAAGCCGTTAGTCTCTCAAGAAGGCCAGCAGTTAAAGAGCACATCTCAGAGCCATATGTCGTCACTGACAACACACCCTACAAAAATGTTAAACATCTGTTGAACACTTGTCACAAAAGAGTCATAGTTTAGGTTTTAGGTTTTCTTCGATTTCATAAAATATCTCAGACACCCGATTTTGTTTTTAACTTTTGTAGAAGTTAACATGATCAATGTATAGTCAGAGTCTATAAAAAGCAAAGTTTGATTTTGATGCAACATGCTACGGGACTCCATATCTACATCCGCAAAAATTCTCCTTTACATAATTATGCCTGCAATTAAGGCCGTGCCGTCTGGTTTAAGATTCTGCATAATATTTCCTGACGTATGTATTTCTTTCTTCTTTTGTTAATCTAATTCAGGACAATCATTTCAGAACAATTTGAAAACAATTATGATGATTATCTAATGATTGGTGACGTTAAAGTATCAAGATATGTCCGTTTCATTTTTGTTATTGTTTTCGTTTTCCTGTTTAGCATAATCATCGAATTTTCCAATCTCTGAAGAAAAAGATATAACATCTAAGAAAAAAAAAGTAACATAAAATGTTTGCATGTTCCCTGATTTCTTGATGGCGCTAGGACCGATCTGAGAATTCTTCTTTGGTTTGAAAGGGTAATTCATAGATGATCCCTTGGTAATTAGGTCAAGATCTGATGATGGGATTGCGTAGGTACTTACATAGAAATAGCAACGTATCATCGCAGACGCTGACGTGAGCATCGCAGTATGATGCTATATGGAACACAATGTACTATATTGGTACGCGCGACCCACGTACGTGAACGACAACAGCAATAAGAATTCAAGCCTTTGATCTTTCTTCACAGATATTGCAAAATAGGTATATCGATATTTATATTGAGACATGTAGGTACCGGTAAAACGCTACAACTTTGCCATGATGCCCAACTTTGACTTCTTTATTTCAACGCACGACGCGTGACTTTTATTGGTGACTAGCTGACCGGGCAAACTTCGTACCGCCTCACCTTTTAAACCTTCCCTGGACTTCCAGAAGTAATTCAAGACCAAAATTAGCCAAATCGGTCCAGCCGTTCTCGAGTTTTAGCGAGACTAACGAACAGCAATTGATTTTTATATATAAGATAATGCGTCGTCCACCAGTAGACCACCTGTCTACAGGTAGATCAGTCACCAGCCGTAGGCCACAGTTTAAATATATTATCTTAACTAAGTGTACTCTAACATTCTGTTGCTCCGCCCGTAACAAACATAGGTAGGTAGTTATCATGTTGTTTTTTTAAGCTTTAAATTGTATCATCATCAGCCTATAAATGTTCCCACTGCTGGGACACAGGCCTCCTCTCTGTGAGAGGGAGTGGGCCGTAATCTACCACGCGGGCCCAGTGCGGATTGGTAGATGTCACATGTCTTCGAATTTTTGGTTCTAGGACATGCCGGTTTCCTCATGATGTTTTCCTTCACCGTTTTGAGAGCCGTGGTGTTGAAATAAA
Organism: Agrotis exclamationis; assembly: GCA_950005045.1. Lineage (NCBI taxonomy): Eukaryota > Metazoa > Arthropoda > Insecta > Lepidoptera > Noctuidae > Agrotis > Agrotis exclamationis. The sequence goes on from OX465444.1 coordinate 12,106,396, forward strand.
TTACACAAAGTAATGCGCCTGACTGGGTTCGAACCCACGACCTACTACTCGTAAGTCGAGGCCAATACCACTGGGCCACCACTGCTCTCAAATTGTAATGTATCTGCTTTAAATTGTACTTACTTTTATTTTAATTCACTGTGTCTAATTTTCTTGTCTGTCTCCCTTTTATCTCAGGTCTGCTAGAAGAGATTTGTTATTGGAATAAGCAGTACATTTGTGCTCTTGTATCTGTATTAATATATCCTGTATGTTATTTATATATGTATACAAATAAGTAAACATTATAGATATCACAAACGCAATAATTTTGTTTGTATCACATATTTTATATGGCCCTGTATGCGATTTAGGGCTAGGTCACAAGGCATTACTAATTTACTAATATATCTACAAGGTCTTATACAAAGTAATGCACATTGCAATCGCAGCGATAAGTTAATGTCTCTTTGGTGAGTGTCTTTAAACATGCCACGAAGTCCCCCCAACTTCTGCCTGATGCAGGTCCTCGCCGGACCTGGGTGTTTACGGAGGTTCCTGTTTCGGACTTAGCGGGACGATAAACTTGGGTGTCACCACTGTATGGACCATAAGATTTCCTCACGATGTCTTCCTTCACCGATGTCAGTGGCATCCAAGGAACTAAGAATGTACATATAAATTGAATAAGACACATTGGTACCCGCCTGGGTTTGAATTAGCAATCTCATGCATGAGAAGCGAGGTGATAAACCTCCAGGCCATAACTGACCCCTATGTGTAATATCCAGGAATGAACTGTGTACGAAAATTCATAAGGTGCGTCCCCACAGAGCGCGCAGCCTCGCGAGGCATTTTCCGCGCGAAGCAGCTCGGTTGGTGTGGACGTGTCTCGGGTGAGGCAAGTGACAGCGCTGTCGCGGTCGATCGACCGAGCGCCCGAGCCATCCAGTGTCGGCTTTTGTTTTGCTCGCGCATATTGTTTCGTACCTCGGTCGAAAAACATTAGACGCGTCCACAAAGAGTAAGCAGCCTCGTTTGTCAGTTTCCTCGCGCAGCAAATGCCTTGCGAGGCTGCACGCTCTGTGTGGACGCACCTATATAATGTTGTTTTGTGTGGAAGAGTAATAAACACCCCTCTATCCATTCTCATAAACTTTCATACATAATATTTAAAAAAAAATAGATTAGATTAGATTTTTATAGATACGAGAGTAAATTGATGACAGATTAAAAAGATTATTTAATGGGTCAATGTTTTGACATACTTTGTGTCGAGAAATAAAAAAAAAATAATGTAATGTTTCAACGATTTCATCTTAGTAGTACCTAGTTATTGCCCAAATCATTCATCCATCCTTACAAATTTTTGTAATCATAATAGTAGTATGTTAAAATCTTAAAGTAAAAACCAAGATACCACAAGTATACACAAATTACCTACAGTACAGATAGCATGACACCGTAGAAACGGATTTTGTCTACGGAAGAATAGAGAAAATGACAGCACGTAGAAATATAACATAAAATTTATTTCTATCGTCAAGGTGCATGGTGTCTACGGGTTGTGTCACGCGTAAGCAAAAAATAAATATATAATAATTTTGTAGAAATAATTTTGTCTATTCTTGAGTAGAATAGAGATAGAATTGGTCATGCTATGTATAGGCATACATATAACGTCACGTAGGATAGCGTAGTGTTGTGGAGCACCGCTTTTACTTCAAGAATAAAATACAATGCATTCATTCAGATAATAATGCATTATTGACATAATCCAATTAACCAATTATCAAAATTTAAATCTTTCATCTAGATCTCTACCTTAATAACGTAGTTGGGTGGTAAATTATAATAAAGTGATTCCAAGGAAAGGTCACCCTGTTAAAGCTTTGCGTTCCAGGACCACATTGTTCTTTTAAGAAGCTCCCGCTGCCCCGACAGGCGTTGGGTCCTATAAAAGGTGGGCGTGAAACACACCGTGCTATAGATTCGGGGCTGGTTCTTGATCAGACGGCAAGCTAACCTTTATTCGTCGTTTGCAAGCTCATGGCGACTGTGGCCAAAAATCACTTGGAGATGTCCGATACAAACTTTAACTAGTGATGGAGCTTTTTTTTATTCTTGATGCCTGGCTTTTCTCAACTATATTAGGGTCGGCTTCCAGTCGAATCAGATGCAGCTGAATATCATTTTACATGCAGCGACTGCCTATCGGACCTCCACAACCCAGTAACTGAGTACCAAATACGATACCCTATGGTAAGACTGGTTGTCAGACTTTTAGAGCTTCTGACTAACAGTAACGACTGTCAAAGATCTATAAATGACAGCCGGGACCAACGGTTTTACGTGCTTTCCGAGGCACTGAGGCGTCTCGCTATGACAGGTATCACCCATCCACAGACCGACCTCGGCAAGCGTGGCTTAACTCGGAAGATCGGCCTGTGCGGCGGTAATTATTTAGCTTCGTGTTTTATAACTGACTTTTATTTTTTAAAACAATATGTAGAATTTTCAACAGCAATTTTGAAAACGCTAATCACAATGATAATAAAAAAAAAGATTTCAATCGCACAAGATGTTGTAATAATAATCAAATAATTCATTCAACTGCATTAATGCAGGCTTGATTGCATCAAAATAGAATTTAAATTACATTAATCTATTGGAAAATCTTTAGAATACATTAATTTACTTGTTAATCACGAGTTTTGGAAGGTCAAACGAGCCGCCTATTTTGATAATGTTACGTCGATCGAATTGCGAGACCTATCTATAAGCTTCTCGAAAGTTCAACAAGGTTCTCGACAATTCTACTGAAGATTGGTCTGAAAGTTGCTAGAAAATTCTACCCTGTTCTAGATGTTTCGAGATGGTTCTGGAATGTTCCAGAAGGTATGGGACTATGTCGAAGTCTATGGATGTTTCCAGAACATTCGACCATCTTCTAGATACATCTAGTGCGTCCGGCCGGGGTATAAAAAGGGCGCCGATCGGCGACCTGAGTCAGTCTGGTTTTGTCTACGATCGAGGTGACTCGAAAGTGAACTCAAGCGATCTCAAAGTGACTTTTACGTGTGTATAAGTGTTGTGTAGTGCTTGTTGTAATTAGTGATTCGTGTGTAAATAAAGATTATTTGGTTTTAATTGGTGTTAATTAATTTATCCCGATACCCAGCTCATAAAAATAACATGCATTTGCTTCTACTACCTTCTACTGACAACTAGGCTTGTTTAACAGCATCTATAAACACATATAAAAAATAAAGGACACACATCGATGAATTTACAATTTCTAAAAAATGTGTTTCATTGAATATTTTCAGAAATCTTTCAAGGCGAATTCGTCAAACGAGTGCGTCATTTATTTTTGTAAGTATGATTTGACAAACACGCGTAGCATGATCAAAACTCTATCTCTTTTCTACTCAAGAATAGACAAAGTAATTTCATGGTTGTTTCTGAACAATTCGGCTGTTTTTTACAAGTATGGCACGATTCGTGGACCGTTGAAGAATAGTGACGTTTCTTATTCGACATTTTAAAAATTGCCATGCTTAAAATTTTTAATATTAGTTTTAATTTAGTTATTTTTGTAAATATTTTAGTTTTATTTTTAGTTTTTAAAGGTAGTGTGTACATATAGGGTTTTTTTATAATTAATAATTATGTAAGAATTTATGAATGTTTGAAATAAAGAATTGATTTGAAACGTTTAAAATCTTTCTATATTCTGTCTTTTTATCTTTTCCTGGTTTTCACGACTTTGCCTTTGGTCTAAGCCACGCAACGCCAAACCACTTTTCCACAATAGCGTTTGGCAGCAGCTGCTGATCTTCCCACTACCGCATCGTTGTCTGTACTGCTCTGTTTCGTGGCTTCACGATCATTCGCGTGTACTTTCGTTCTCATTGCTCCCAGTACCACACGCCGCTGTAGTGATTCGCTCGGAGGAAACGCGCGTCATTTTGCTGCGAGCGGCGTATCTAGTCGTGTTTCAAACATTTCTTTACATTTAATCGTACCACTCACCTTCTCGTGTTTAGCCAGCGCCCACAGCGGCAAGCGTGATTGTCAACGGGCCGTAAGGGAAAAACTACATGGGGGAAAGTCGCTATCTTTTTTTTTATCGTGGTAAAATCATCAAATGAGTTCTCCCACCTAGGGCAGGGCGGGAGGGACTATCAGACTCGTACTGACTAAAATCCACGATGTCATTCAATAGCCCTTTAAGTTCCGAAACTTAAAGAGCTATTGAAGGACACCGTGGATTTGCCCTCTAGATGGGTCCCAGTCATATTGCTGACACTCTTTGAGGCGCGCGTGGAACACAACGCGCCGTCGACCCGGGCATGGTCTATGGTCGGACAGCGAGTCGCCCATTACTCGCAGCCCGCATGATCGCGCCTACGGTGGCCGGAGATCATCTGACAAAAAGAATTCGAGAAATTGTGAAATTCTTACGGACAAAACGACTATAGGCTTAAAAGTGACGCATTAAGGTTTATTTTTAGTGTAATAATCATAATTAGCAAAATCAGGCGGCATATAACAAAATGTTCCTTCTAAGATACGACAGATATCATCAGGCCATACACAAATAGATTAGAATGATTAGATTGAACAATTAGATTGATAATCAATATAATCATAGATCATTGGTGATTGCTATCTTCTTATTAGATCGATGATATCATAGCATTAGATTATTTTGGCACTGTATATCTATTGATTAGTCGGGAATGAACGTTTTTTTTCGTGGAAATATCATCAAATGAATCCTCGTCAACGAATTAGCAAGTTGAAATGGCAGTGGGCAGGCCATATAGCACGCAGAACTGATGGCCGATGGGGCAGTAAGGTTCTCGAATGGAGACCACCCACTAGGTGGGCAGACGATCTTATGAACACCACAGGATCACGCTGGATGCAGGCCGCTCACAACCGGTCCTATTGGAAGTCTAAAGGGGAGGCCTATGTTCAGCAGTGGACGTCTTACGGCTGATATGATGATGATGATGAGTCCTCCCGCCTTTGGTAGAGTCAAATGGACTATCAGACTTATAGTGACTAAAATCTACCGTGTTCTTTCAATTGCCTAATGCGTCTGGGTTCACCAATAGTTTTGCAGGGGCATGTCGTATCATAAATCAGCAACTCTTGAAAGCCAGAATCAATAGTGGTGACCACTAGAAAAGCATCGAGATAATGAAGCTAAGACGTGTCCCGGAGAATGAATGTAATTTTGATTTTGTATCAAAATACAAATTATAATATATATATTAATATAATTTTACAGTTATGTTTTACATAACTGTAAAATTATATTAAAAACGTGCAATGACTGAGTTGCGATTCCCGTACAGAAGCAATATTTTTTATGTGACTCTGAAACGTAAAAAGCAATTGAAAGAATTCGGTAGATTCTAGTCATTATGAGTCTGACGTTCCCTTTAACTCTACCCAGGGCCTGCAGTCTCTACAAAGATAGCGATTCGATCGATACGTAGCGATCGCTAAATATTAACGAAAAAATTCGCATGCAATAACGACTGTCACAATGAATGCAAGTCTCTACATCCGAGATAGCGAGCAAAGTCGGTAATTATGAGGACTTTGCGATGTCGATAAGATAACGAAAATCGTATTCATAGTACGGTAAATTAATAGTATTTTTGGCATAGCTTCTAGGCCTTTCCGCCATTAGTGAGGTTTGTATTTGCAGTCGGAAAAAAACTTTTTATTATAGGGAAAATTGATAGATAAGAAATTCTCCAAAAATATTTTTCTTTGAAAGTTGTGCTGTTATGAAAGGTAAACCTTATTAAGTAAACACTTAATTTTATCGAAATGTGTGAGTATCGTATACCGTTTTTATTTAAAAATAGCCATAACAAGGAACTTATTAGTTTGCTTCCTTGCAACACCTAGACGTTCAACATGTCAAACGGGCATACTGTCAATGTCAAGTTTGTTTGTGCAAAAACATTGTTTCCCAAATTTATAATAACGGAAATAAAAAGATGTTTCCTTGTACAGTGATACAGGTGGATACAGGCGCAGGCCCGCCGTGTGCCAGCAGCGTGAGCGACAGGTTAGTACAACCTACAACGACAATTTTTGGTACTAAATTGAATGCTTTGTATACATCGAAGTATTCTGTGCAGTGCCGGATTAAGACTACTTGATGCCTTTAGCAATCCCAGCGTATGGACGCCCTACCATTTTTACTATACTAACCTTGGGATAGACGGAGTTCTTTGTTAGTCAATTTCGAAAACGTTTCGTGTACTTGCAAATAATTTTTCAGTCCTGTTTATGGTGCCCCCTGAGATGTGACGACCTAAGCAATTGCTTAATTTGCTTCGGGGTACTCCGGAACCGATATTGTGTTTACATAATTAATATTTTTATGTTTCAGGTGTAAGCGTACGCCACGTGTAACATTTGCTCAAATTGATAGACTTTTGGCGCAAGCAGACGCTGCCAAAATGCAGTCTGAGGCAACCAAGATACAAGCCGAGGCGTCGCTGCTATTTGCGCAGGCTGCAAGCAAAATAGCCGACGCGATTGCTATTTTTCTATTCTATCACAATTATTGTGTAAATAAAAATAATAAATTATTTTACATGTTTTTTATTTGAACAGAGAACGCAGAGTATATTCAATGAAAAGAAAAGTATATAATTCAGTATGTAAAACTGTATTCATATGTCGTCTTCTAATGCGCTCTGCATCAGCTCGTCCAGAGCCTGCACAACAAAAATAAAATTTCATGAATATTTACAAAATGCTGTTAGGTACACGTATCTATATATTTATAGTAAAATAACAAAACAAATCAGTTGATAAGTTACCCGTCATCGTGGACTTTAACATTATCCACCGATGCATGTCGTGGTCTCTGGTTTCTGGATAACTATAAACTAGCAATATACGGTTCGTACATCAGTTGGCGTTGCTGGGATTAACAACTAAATACAACTTTTAGCACACCGAAGCATATTTCTATGATGTTCCTGGCTGAGCAGTGTACTTCGGTAATTTGTACTCCGGTGTGCCAGGGCGCTGATGTTTGTGTGAGTTATTAGCCACGGTTCTAGAGGTCCATGGTTTTATCCATCATCACCTAAAAGATTAAACATATAAAGAAATTTGAGAAATCTAATGGGCAACCTCTTCCAAACAGATTGTTATGCTCATTTATTATTACTTACCTACCAAGCAACTTCCGCTTCATTGTTGGGCGCACTAGTGAATTTGCCCACATGTGAGCTCGCTCCTGGCCATCGAGCCAGTCTATATTTAAAATATTAAGATCAGGGTCACACTCCTGTAATAAATTAAATAATTTTGTAAAAGGGTTCATATTTTTAAAGAATATTTTATATTTTATAGAGCGGAAGGTCAACTTACAGCTTGCACATTACATGAATGGCCCTAAACCATTGTCCACCATTTGCATGGATGTGGTGTTCTCTGGTTCCTGTAATCTATATTCAATCCTCATATTATGGAGCACTGCACATCAGTTAATTCATCACTAAGGAGCCCGTGAAACAGGTCCTTTGATATTCAATGTAAATAAAAAAATTGTCCATCCTCCAAATCAAAGGGATTTTCGTTTTCTCGTCGGTTTTGTGGTATTTGCCGTCGCATTAGCACATCGCGTCTTTTCTCGAGCACAACTAAGTCCCACGCTAAATATTCTACAGCCATTATTATTTAAATACTATTGATTTAATATTTTCGTAATGTCAAAATACAAATAAAGCAATGGTAGCGATCGTAGCTATCACTTAGCGTGCTGTCAAAAATGGTCGCAAGGAAATTGACATGACTTTACGAATATCGTTATCTTTGCGAACATATTCGATAAGTTTGCGATGACATTCGATAGTTTTGGCAGTAGAGACTACCAAAAATCGTTACAATCGGATCGTTAGGACTTAGCGACCGATTTTTGACGCAAAGCGATCGCTATCTATGTCGAGACTGCAGCCCCAGGACGGAATGACTCATTTGATGATTTTATAACTGAAAAAAGGCCTTCACAAATTCCGAAACAGTGAGAATTCTCACAATGTCAGTATGTCACAAAGATAATGTACTAGGAAGTCAACACTGTTTATTATTTAGACCTTTTCGAAGGTCGATAATGCAATCTTTATTGTTTTATAACTATGACCTCTCATATTAGTGAAGGCCTTTCTCGCAGGATCGTAAAACAATTTGATGATACCAGAAATAACAAACAAAATGATAAACATTTTTTTTTTTGTATTTGAAGAATGTCCCTGTAGTAAAAAAATGTCATCTCTACCAGATGTCTGTCTTCGAATGACATCTTTTTAAAATCTGTTGAATCTGTTGGTTAGGTGAGGTTGACATATTCAGATATTCCAGGTAAACCCCATTCATTAGAAGAAATTCGCCATAGGAAAAAAACTCCTCTTCCAGACGCTTCGAATGACACCTGTGTCAAATCTGTTGGAGAGTGGGGACGTTTTCACCCAGTGTCCTTTGATTGCCGTTAAATCAAGCACAGAAACAAAAATAAGTCCTAAGATGAAGAAACTCCGGGCACGCCGCAATCGCGGCGGTAAGACCTCTCTTTGAGGAGTGGCTGGAAAGGCGTCACAGCGTCCTGACCTTCCGCATGACGCAGGTCCTCACCGGACACGGAAGTTTCAGGAGGTTCCTGTATCTGACAGGGAGGGAAGAAACGCCTGGGTGTCACCACTGCGAAGATCGCCCGGAGGACACGGTGGAGCATACGGTGCAGGACTGCCCCGCTTGGGCAGGGCACTGCCGTGTCCTCACGGCAGCGATAGGCGGAGACCTCTCGCGCCCGGCACTGGTCGAGGCCATGCTGCGGGGCGAGACGGAGTGGGAAGCGGTCGCCTCCTTCTGCGAAGCAGTTATGCTCGCGAAGGGCCGCACCGGTAGACGCCCATTGTGTCGGATGTCGCGGGGCGATCTCCGGCCACCGTAGGCGCGGGCATGCGGGCGGCGTGTAATGGCCAACTCGCCACCCGACCATGGACCATGCCCGAGTCGACGGCGCGTTGTCTACTATTTGGTGTCAGACTCCAGCAGGATGGTGGTCGCGACTCATGCGACCCTGGTAGCATGACTCGCGTAGCATTAGCAGACAAAGTTATTTCTATACAAATCGACTGTTTTTTTGCACAAGTATAACAGGTTTCGTATACCACGTAATTCGGTAGCGATGTTTTAATTACGCACCTAAATAATGTGCGAGAAATTTAGTGGCGAACGATAAGAAAATTATCACATTTCACTACTCTAATCAATGTCGCAGCCATGAATTTTTTATCATAGCTAATACTTAAACTGGTTGGGAGTCCCCGATGACATTGAATTCTGCGTGTACGTTAGAAGGTAGGTAGCCGTTTTTTTAAAGTCATCAAATGAGTCCTCCCACCCTGGGCAGGACGGGAGGGACTGTCAGACTTGTACTGACTAAAATCCACGGTGATCCTTCAATAGTTCTTTACGTTCCAGGGTTAACTGATGAGTCCCACGACCCCGGCAGGCTTTGGCCCTTTAAGGGAGGCCCTGTCGTATTGCAGCTCTCGTCAACCCAGGCATAGTACCTACATGTCGGACAGCGAATCGCCCATTACAGATGATTTTGAGGAAAGAAAAAATCAGTTGCAATTGGGATTTTAACCCGCGTCTTCTGGATTTGTATTCCAGACGCCTTTTACCAATTAGACCATCGCAACTCCTACTTGCAAGCTGAATTATCTATTGAATGTTTTTTGTTACAAAAAAAAAAATACTTAAAAAAAAAGAATCGCCCATTACTCGCCGTTCCCATGTCCACGCCTCCGGTGGCCGGAAATCGTTTCGGGACGTCTGTTGCTGTAGGCGTCTCCCACGGAGGATGAGTCGTGAGGGGGAGGTAGATAGGAGACAAGATAAGCAAATACTCATCAATAATATTCTTTTTGTATGCCAAAATTAATAAATGCACCAAATGTCTGTTTAGGAAGATTTCAGGGACACCCCAAAGTTCGGTTTAGTTAGGTTCCTTTAACTCTGCAACCAGAAATAGAAAAATCGTCGAACCTGCTTAGGTCAATTTTTTAACAAATCCAGAAAATAGATTAATTTCTACAATACTTTATGATACCCAATTTGGTGAGCATTTATCCATTCTGGCAGATACCTACTTCCATTTTTGGTTTTAAAATAGGTACTTTTCTGATAAGCATTTTATGAAGCCTTTAAAAAACAAGTAGCGCGAGCGTATTGAGTATTGAGTAATATTAATATTTACGCATTTATGATGAAAATTACGATGTTTTTATTATTCAATTTAATTGCATCGTAAATGCATAAAAATTTCGTACCTATTCTGTTTCTACTTATCATCAGACCAATGCCCTTATCACCAGGCGATACTTTTGTCATCGTATTTCGTCGTTATAATGTATAAGCGGATTTAGGTTGGAGTCAACCTAGCGTAAAACGAGTCGTGAGTTGCGTAATTTCGATTTCTGGCATAGTGCAAAACTGATTTTGCGTCTCTAACAGGGGCGTAGCTACCGCCGTATCTGCCGTATCAATTATACGGGGCCCCCGGGCCACAGGGGCCCTCAAAGTGCGTAAACAAAAATTAATAAAAAAATAATGATTTATTAAATAAAATAGTTATTTACTTTTACACAATTTATTTGTCTAATCTATCTCTGGTGTTTTTATTATTATTATTTATATGTAATACTGTTTTATGCACGAGATTGTCTATTAGAAATCCCGGGAAGATCCATATTAATATCAACATTTCGTTGCAAGTACTAAAATAACTCTACCTAATTCCGACCTCTGGACTGATCAGTCGCATCTTGAATTTTTTTGATGACCTTTGTCCAATTTTTTGTTTATATTTCGGCGTAGATACAGAGAAATGGATTTTTTGTTCTTGAGTGATTAATTTTTACCCTACCTAAGGGCCCCCAAACTAATTTTTATACGGGGCCCCGCCAAGGCACGCTACGCCACTGGTATCTAAAGCCTTATCTATATGAAGCCAGCCGAAATCATGCAACTCAAAATTTTACGAAATTATGTAGAAAGTAGGATGTGAAAGTTTATGAGGATGGATAAATAAATGAATGTTTGTGGTTCTTTCACGCCTAAACGACTGGATGGATTTGGATGAAATTTGGTGTACAGATAGTTCATAATCTGGATTAACACCTAATTTTTATGCCAATTTTATGTACCCGTGGGGTAATATTCGAGTTGTACCGGGCGAAGCCGCTGGTAAGTACTCATCATCATCAGCCTATAAATGTTCCCACTGCTGGGAAACAGGCCTCCTCTCTGAGAGAGGGAGTGGGCCATAATCCACCACGCGGGCCCAGTGCGGGTTGGCAGATGTTACATGTATTCGAATTTTAGGTTCTAGGACATGCCGGATTCCTCACGATGTTTTCCTTCACCGTTTTGAGAGCAGTGGTGTTGAAATAAATTACACAAAGTGATGCGCCTGGCTGGATTCGAACCCATGACCTACAACTCGTAAGTCGGGGTTGATACCACTGGGCCATCACTGCTCCCACTGCTCACTGGTAACTAGGTACTACTTAGGGTCAGCGCAGACCGAACTGCAAAATGCTCGCGCATGGTCGACCAAAATGTTTACTGCTCGAGCATGCGGGCGGCATGCTCGACCATGCGTGTGCCATTTCTGTTAAATATGGTCTGGGTTGTCCAGCGGGCGTGCTTGATAGGTTGATTTAGGTTGATAGTCATACGTCCGAACGGTTTTCTAGCTGCGGCAACACTGACTGACTGGCGCGAGCGGCGCGCCGCTGCTCGAGCGCGCTCGCGCATGTAGAATAGGTGCGCCCCCACAGAGCGCGCAGCCTCGCGAGGCATTTTCCACGCAAAGCAGCTCGGTTGGTGTGGACGTGTCTCGGGCGAGGCAAGTGACAGCGCTGCCGCTGTCGAGCGACCGAGGGCCCGAGCCATCCAGTGTCGGCTTTTGTTTTGCTCGCGTATATTGTTTCGTGCCTCGGTCGAAAATCAATAGACGCGTCCACACAGAGTGAGCAGCCTCGCTTGTCAGTTTTCTCGCGCAGCAAATGCCTCGCGAGGCTACGCGCTCTGTATGGACGCACCTAATGCATACTCGAACACGCAGTCGGCTTGCTCGAGCATGGTCGAGCATCAAATTTGGGCGTGTATTCAACTTTGCGAAGTATGATAATAATCATAAGATATTTTTTTCAATAATCTCAGAAAATGCTCTGCTCTGCTCACCTCTTGGTGTGCGCTGACCCTTACGTGTAAGTATAAATAGGTATACAGAAGTTCACAATCACACAATAATTGAAGTATTATAAAATATTACCATATTATTAAATCTGTTTATCTATTAACTTCCAGAAATTGAGTTGATTAAAATCTTAAACCGGGTTTTTCAGTGATAGTTCTATCTGCCGGATTGATGATTTTATCAAAATGATTGAGTTAATCGTTCTGTATCTCCTGTTTCATCAAATTAGAATATGCTCTCTATTTTTTGAGGGAAAAAAACGTTTTCTAGGTCACACCATAATCAGGTGATTCATTGAAAATACGTTAACTTATTCATACCTATAGAATTTTTACGAACTTATGATTAGATGGTTCAGATTGCAAATCGAAAACTGAACCATCTCTTCATCGGCAGATAAAGGTCATGGCACATTATGATGATGATGATGCCATCTAGCCGATTTCGGCCACAGCGACTGCAATCGATGACTTTTTTTAGAGTGCTTGAGAGTTTTGATATGCCCTTTCATGTGCTCTCCAGTGACTCGCATATCCAACTTTTGCCGTAAAACTCCGAGCACAAAGTGGACAAGTAAGGACACCATTGATGACATTGTAAGTTATATTTGCAGGTGGTCTAGCTTTTAGGTCGTCACGCTTCTTGTCCAATTGTAACCTTCTTGTCTCTTCAAAAGTGTAAACCTGCTCCTGTACATAGCGTCTCCACTCGGGCCGATTTTGTGCCTGGTTCTCCCATGTTGAAGGGTCAATTTGGCACTTCTTAAAGTGTCTATTCAGAACATCCTTGAAACGTAGCAACTGACCACCGCGTTTCCGTTTCCCTTCTTGGAGTTCCGAATAGAAGATACGTTTCGCAAGTCTATCATCGTGCATTCTATGTACATGACCACACCACCTCAACTGACGCCTCATTAAGTACCTAAGCCTCTATGCCGAGGACGTTAGCTCTGCAGCTCGCCTTAAAACAATCGTATTTCTTATACGATCCGACCATCTGATGTTCATGATGCTTCGAAGGCATTTTAGATGAAATTTATCCAACGTCCTTATATGTTTACGATAGAGGCACCACGTTTCTGACGAGTACAACAGATTTGGAAGAACTATTGCCATGTACACCGAGATCTTAGTGCTTAATTTTTTAATGGCACATTATACCAGCACCGCAACACAGCTGCATCACGCCGTCATAGGCCACGGCTAGCCGTTAGCGTGCTAACTGCACGTAGTCCTCGTGGTGTAAGCTCGCTGTGAACATATTGTTACAAGGCATTTGTTTCGCTAACAACTCGGAGTCGGCGCGCCGCCGTAAGCACGCGGTCGGCGCGCCGTAAGCACAAGGCTGCAAGGCGAGTTGTATGGTAGCGGTAAGCGCACCGACTCCCCGCCGCCCGTTGGCTTTTTCATACTGACATTATGAAATATATTATACATTACGACACATGATTTAAGGCTGTAATTTGAATGACAAGTTAAGTGCCGGGTTAGAGCCGTGCCGTTGACGTGCCGGTATCTCTGAAACCTGACGCTTTAGGAAATTATGTGCACAAAATTTTTTGTTTGTTCAAGTGTCCTCTATCTAAATATAATAATTTTAAGCCCTTTTATGTTATAAAATAAATATAATAAAACGAGCTTGTGACTAAATAATAACATCCTCACAGGCCGATCTTCCAGTTCTCGCTTGCCGAGGTTGGTCTGTGGATACCCATCCACAGATCATCTAGTATCATTGCGACTTGCCTCCGTGTCTCGGAAAGCACGTAACTCCGTTGTTCCCGGCTGTCATTTGTAGATCTTTGACAGTCGTTACTGTTAGTCGAAGCTCGAAAGTTTGACAACCAGTCTTATCAAGGGATATCGTATTATCCAGTTACTGGCTTGTGGAGGTCTGATCAGGGGCGTAGCTACCGCCGTATCTGCCGTATCAATTATACGGGGCCCCCGGGCCACAGGGGCCCCCGACGTGCATAAACAAAAATTAATAAAAACTTAATGATTTATTAAGTAAAATAGTTATTTACTTTTACAAAATTTATTTGTCTAATTTATCTCTGGTGTTTTTATTATTATTGAGATTTATTAGAAATCCCGGGAAGATCCATATTAATATCAACATTTCGATGCAAGTATTAAAATAACTCCACCTGATTCCGACCTTTGGACTGATCAGTCGCATCTCGAATTTTTTTTTATGAGCTTTGTCCAATTTTTGTTTATATTTCGGCGTAGATACAGAGAAATGCATTTTTTTTGAGTGATAAATCTTTACCCTACCTAAGGTCCCCGCCAAGCCACGCTACGCCTCTGGGTCTGATAGTCAATCGCTCCATGTAAAATACTGATATTCAGCTGTATCTGTTTCGACTGGAAGCAGACCACAATATAGTTGTGAAAAGGCAGGCAGAAAGTTACAATAAATACGATCAAGCTTATCTAGCTGGGCTATGGGACTGTCTCATCAGCTAACCGTGACCCTGGGTGATGAAAGTAGGTATAGGGCTATTGAACGATCACCCCGGATTTTATTTTATTTTATTTTATTTTATTAGGGAAAAAAACGATATTACATTATGAAGAAAACTTATCAATATGGTACATATGAAACAAAATCAATGTAATAACAACAACATTTTCCACATATTAACAAAGATTTTAGTCAGTACAAGTCTGATAGTCACTGCCCTGCTGAAAATAAAAGCTTTTCTAGCAGCAATTCAATCAGTTCTGAGTAACTGGTACAGCATCATTATCATCATCATCATAAGCCTATATCATTCCCACTGCTGAGACACAGGCCTCCTCTCTGTGAGAAGGAGCAGGCCATAATCCACCACGCGGGCCCAGTGCGGGTTGGTAGATGTCACATGTCTTCTAATTTTTGGTTCTAGGACATGCCGGTTTCCTCACGATGTTTTCCTTTACCGTTTTGAGAGCAGTGGTCATGAAATCAATTACACAAAGTAACGCGCCTGGCTGGGTTCGAACCCACGACCTACAACTCGTAAGTCGGAGCCGGTACCACTGGGCCACCACTGCTCATTGGTACAGCATGGTAGTAATGTATTTTTGACTACGCTGTAATTGTCCGCCTCCGTCACACGTCTCTTCCGTATGAACTGCTCCATTTTTTTGGAATGCCCTGGCGTAGCGGAATAGACTACCAGACGCAAACCTGCTCCTTCAATTACCCTTTACGTGCCTGGGTCACGGTTAAATGTTAGGACATGCCTCTATAGGGGCTCCGTCAGATTGCTAACGGCTCTTTGACACATTTAAAACACAACCCTGGCATGGTCCTTGATCGGACGGCGAGATACCCATCGTCCGGCGCCCTGAGCGTCCCCGAGGCGGCTGGATCTTGAGGAGGAGAGTCCTCACGCATCCCGCCTCCTTCTTCGTGAACACAACGGCAGTGAGAGAGGTCTTCGCCGCGTTTCGCCTCCGTGATAAAACAGCGCTGATAGCAATGATGCCTCTTACATCCTGTTTATTTTAATACATAATATATTAATTAAGAGATCCAAAGATATAATTATTTCAGAGAAACAGTTAAACACTTAAAAGATAACTTTTATCTACAGTTAATCGGATTACCTCGTTCACTTTACTTTCTGTCCTACGTAACTTCAGATTAGTGATTTTGTAGTTCCGTTATTTACAGATTTCTTATCGAAAAATTGACAGCAAAATTATCTAATATTTACCTAAATATTTAATTTCGATTACAGTTGAAAAAAACCCGAGTTAATTCGTTTAGTTCTACTGATATAAAATGTTCTGGTCGCCTCAAGTGACGCTGAGTTGCTAGCCTGTTGGTTTTTTTTTCGGTTACCGAAGCTGTCAGCAATCTGACGAGGAACACCATATCCTCATTTAAATCCTGTACTGGCAAGCAACATGTGTAGACACCCTTGCGCCATCCCATCTTCCTGGTACTGCATGCTGTGCTGGTGCGACTGCTGCAAGTGCCGAAAACCTCAAACGGCGCAAATATAATGGCTTGACTTCTAGCTATGTATTTGAGCCGTTTGGGGTTGAAACACTAGGGCCATGGGGTCCGAGTGCCCACCAAGTCTTCAAAGACATCGCCAAACGCAATTTTGTTTCAGTGCTTGGTATCCAAAACAAAGAGTTTTGTCAAAACCAAATCTGATTTTGAGCTGTGGTGGCCCAGTGGTATCGGCCCCGACTTACGAGTTGTAGGTCGTGGGTTCAAATCCAGCCTGGCGCTTTACTCATTATTACTATTTCAAAACGGTGAAGGAAAACATTGTGAGGAAACCGGCATGTCCTAGAACCAAAAATTCGAAGACATGTGCAATGACATCCACCAATCCGCACTCGGCCCGCGTGGTGGATTATGGCCCTCTCACAGAGAGGATGCCTGTGTCCCAGCAGTGGGAACATTTATAGGCTGATGATTATGATAAAATCTAATTTTGATTAGAACGGTCAGAGTCAGTAAAGTTGAGAACGCTAGGTGGCCTGGTTAAAGTCGTGCCAATAATTGTTATCGAACTCGTTCTTACTATATAGTTTTCTGACGATTAACGCGTATCTGATAAATCCAGTTCCTAATCCCTAATTCCGGCGTTTAATATAATCTATAATGTTCGAAACAAGGAAAAAACAACAATCTGAGTGACAAAAATACCTTCTTTATCTTGAAATTCTTTCAACTGTCGTGTTTGTGCTTGTAATGAGGTATCTACAACGCGGTCACATTAACTTGACGCTTGGCGTTGATGACGTTTTGAATGAATTATTTAATTTTTTTTTTCCTTAGCCTGTACTGTCCCTCTGCTGAGCAAAGGCCTCATCCAATTCCTTCCAGGAACTCTTTTCCTGGGCCGCTTCGAACCAGCCCTCATGGTAAGCGTCCAGGTCGTCTCTCCACCTTTTTCTGGGCCGGCCTCGGCGGCGCCGTCCATCTCCCGGCACCCATTGTGTGGAGATCTTTGCCCAGCGGTCCTCCTGCATGCGACAGACATGACCCGCCCAGTCCCACTTCAGCCTAGCAGCTTTCCTGCCAACATCTATTATGCCAGTTTTGGAACTCAGCGTAGTGTTTCGCACCTTGTCTTCTCTTTTTACACCTAGAATGCTGCGTTCCATTGCCCGTTGGCAAACTCCAAGGCGAGACTTTTGCGATTCATTATTTATTATTAGTTTAATATTAGGTATTAATTAGGTTATAATAATGGTAATATTTTATTTTATAGATACCCTCATTTAATTTGAATTTAAGGGAATGCGGGCCCCACTCGCATTCCAGAGATGCGTCATGTTAATGTGACCGTGTTGTAATAACCTTTGTTTGTCGCTCATGCTTTAATTTATCACGTATCGATAAAGGTTGAGCTACGGTTGCCGAGGTTGGTCAGTGGATGAGTGACTTGGGGAACAGTGTATAAAACGGGGACACGAGGTATGATGGGAAATCACACACCTAAGGCAAACTTTTTAAGTCCCGCGACCCCGGCAGGCTTTGGCCCTCTAGAGAGGGGGCCCCGTCATCATGCTGACGCTCTTTGAGGCGCGCGTGGAACACAACGCGCCGTCGACCCGGGCATGGTCCATGGTCGGGTGGCGAGTTGCCCATTACTCGCCGCCCGCATGCCCGCGCCTACGGTGGCCGGAGATCGCACCGCGACGTCCGACGCCGTGGGCGCCTACCACTGCGGCTGGGGTGGAGGGAGAACGCTGTCCTCTCTCTCTCGAGGCTCGTCTCCTCCTTCGCGAGCATAACTGCTTCGCAGAAGGAGGCGACCGCTTCCCACTCCGTCTCGCCCCGCAGCATGGCCTCGACCAGTGCCGGGCGCGAGTGGTCTCCACCTATCGCTGCCGAGAGGACACGGCGGTGCCCCGTCCAAGCGGGGCAGTCCTGCACCGTATGCTCCACCGTGTCCTCCGGGCGATCTTCGCAGTGGTGACACCCAGGCGTTTCTTCCCTCCCTATCAGACACAGGAACCTCCCGAAACTTCCGCGTCCGGTGAGGACCTGGGTCATGCGGAAGGTCAGGACGCCGTGACGCCTTGCCAGCCACCCCTCAAAGAGGGGTCTTACCGCCGCGATTGCGGCGTGCCCGAGGCGGCGTACGTTGGAAAAAAATATAATTGTAAGGTATCTCGGTTGCATCTTTGTCTATAAAGGTGGACGCACATACATCCGCACCGAACGCGCCGAATTTCAGAATTCTGTAAAGAAATCTTCTGAATCCGCGCCGAATCGTCCGAATTGAACGAAAGGATTTTTAGATTTCTTATACAGAATTCTGAAATTCGACGTCCACCTGAACCAATCAACGACCGAATTTATTTACAAGCGCCATCTCTGAAAGGGTGTACAAACTACGCAGGGAATTTTAGTAGGGTAGAAATACCTACCACACAGATAAAAATCTTGGGAAATTGTGACTAGCGACATCTCTGATGTGGTGTAAGAACTATTTGAGTAAAGTAAAGCTCAGCTCCCACCGAAACGTGACGTGACGCAACGATACTGCAAACGTGTTTCTTTTCGTGTAGGGAATAGAGTTAGATTTTGAGTGCTCTTTTGAAATGTGCGCGCAGCGCCGCGTCTCGGTCTGTGCTGACCCTTGGATTTTGAGTCGCTATTAAAAAGCTTTTCAAATACCATTGGTGGGTAATTTTTTGTGCTGACATAAATAGTCGTTGCTAAGCAATGGCTAAGCCAAAGTTAATGCTAAGCGACATTCTAAGCATGCAGTTCGCATAAATAGTGAGTACTTCGGTATTTATTTTCGTTGAAATCCAACGTAAAACTAAGCCCATACTTTGCTAAGCTGTGCTTCGATATTCGAGGACTTAGCACGTTCTAAGTATGAATTTGACATACTCAATTGTTTTGAAGAATGTAGTTTTTTGTTATTTCTATAGATGAGTTTTTTTAGAGATGTAAAAGTATATTTATGTCGTACCATAATACATACTTTGTGGTGGCAAAATCAGACTCTTACTGACTAAAATCCACCCGTGTTCCTTCGGATACCCTTTACGTTCTGGGGCCACGGTATCCTGGATTAAGAAAAATTCCGCGACCCCAGCAGGCATTTGGCCCCATAAGGGGCCCCGTCGGTGACGCGTGAAACACGACGCGCCACCGACCCGGGCTTGGTCCTTGGTTGGACGGCGAGCTTACCCATTACCCACCGTCCGCAAGCCCGCTCCGCCACTGTGGCCTCTGCTAATCAGAGGGACACGCGTCGGAGCGTCCACCCGACAGGCTATTCGCATACGGGCAAAGAAACCCCTTAGGCACACAGTGCCTAAGGAAGAGTTTTTGCCCGCATCCCAGGGTGCACCGTCCCGAAAAACTTATCTTCCCCCCGGACGTATCCGAGAGGGAACTCCAGTCCACGGGCTCACGCCGTGGAGGTTTCCTGTCTTAGCACCCCGTACGATAATACTTGGCTTAGCTAAGTCAAAAGTAGTACTTTTCAACAGATGCTTAGCTTAGCTATTTATTTGGGCCTACGAGTGTGTGAATTTCTAGATTTGTAACGCACCTACGACGAAGTAAGTAGTGTGGGGCAACTAAGGGTCAGTACAGACCGAGACGCGAAGCGACGCGACGTGACGCAACGATACTTCAAATGTGTATCTTTTCTTGTCGTAAATAAGGTTAGATTTTGAGTCGCTATTAAAATGCGGCTTGGCGCCGCGCTGCACCGCGCCGTGTTGTGACAGGTGTATCTTTTCGTGTAGGAAATAGAGTTCGATTTTGAATAGCTCTATTGATATGTGCGCGCAGCGTCACGTTTCGGTCTGAGCCGACCGTAATGCCACTAAATGACAATGCCAGATCCTGCCCCACCTTTCAGCCCAATTTACAGGAAATATAAATTAATGAAAAATATTAAATTAAAATAAGACCCCTGATTACTTAACTGTTATTCTGCAAAAGATGCGTTTTAAAAGTTAGTGATAAAAGGATTTCGAAAACCCAAAAACCATTTCCTGTTTTCATCGCGGCCATGTGCGTTACTCAATAAGCATACCTACACGCTGAGAAAGTGACACCTTTTAATGTGTTATGTACGGATTTAAATATGTAATATTCAGTTTTAATATAACATTATTTCCATTAAGTGTGTGTAATGAAAATAATGTGTTTTAATATAAATCACACAATGAATGTACAGTCTTAAAAATATTTCGCAATTGAGCGTGAAGATTAAGTGCAACGAAACGTCAAAATACCTAAGTCGAAACATGGACTTATCATAAAAATGGACTGAGCGCTTCATGTTACATATTACAAAAAAATTAACCGTAACTGTCACTGCTTAGATTGTTTTAGTTTGAGACGAAAGAGAGAATCATGTTGGAGGCGCTTGTCCTTTTCTTTAATTGCACGAGATCACATTGGTAGAGAATTATTACACTTACTAGCTTACCTGCCTACTTCATTTTTTTTAGTTCTAAGATTTCTTTCTGATGCATTTTGTACATTTATGCAATTGTATATTCTTAAAATGATGTAGTTCAATTATGATCTTAGTTTTTTTTTATGATGAATTATATAATTATTACAATCTTATGTACTTAATAACCTAATAATAATTAAATAAACTAACAAAGACCGTCAAAATATTCATCTACATCTCTGTGAACGGGATATGTGCCCAGGATGCTGGCAGCATTGCGACGTTGGATGGCAATGCTGATTCTTTGACCAAAAAATAATCCAGCCCTCTGGTCACTCGAAGAGTGGACCATGCGTTTAGCTTGATTGATTAAATAACAAAGGTTCGTAACCGATTCTCACCAACCAATAATCAAATAAAATGTTCAAAGTTCAAATTATTTTTTGGTAAATCTCTTATAAATGTAATTAAAAAAAAAACTTTATCTCATAATATTTGTAACATGTACTCATGAGTTATCTCGATAAAAAGTATGACTTTCAAAACGGACTTTCCTATTCGTCATAAAATGTTTGTTTATTCTTATTAGAAAAAGACAATCGCCTCCATGGGTGCTATCTCTATCGGCACGTTTTTGGCGTGAGTGCTCAGTCCTGATTGTATAAGAAGTCCTTGTGTCAAAATGTCACAAATGACATAATCCACAAAATATTCATATTGATATTTGGGGGCTACGATTGTGTTTATTGAATTATAAACTAGTTAATATGATTATTTATCGTACAGCGTCCACCAGAATCTGTTATTCGTCATGAGTGCTTTTTGTGGCTAAACCAACATTGTAGAAACTGAAATGTGAATACTGTAATACCCAACCTAAATGTAATATTTTTGTTACATTTAAACGGTAACCGCACTTTCTAAAGGTATATAAACATGATTTTAGTTATCAACTAGCATTGTCCTTTCAATCCTAACCATGAGGTTAAACGGAATACAATCGAATGTGTTACAATCTAATAGTGACATCTAGTGTCGAATAGCGGAACTTACTTATGATATATTTTTTTATACATTTAAACAGAAACCGCATCTTCTAAAAGCATGTAAACTTGATTTTACTTATCAGTGATAAAGAACGAACAGAATGATACATTTGGCAAGGTTGGAAACCAACTTTTATTTGGTGGGTCATAGCTCCAAGTAGCTTCTGGCATTGTCTTTTAGCGAACCGATTCGCGATAATTGAATGTTGTCTTATCCATGATAATAGTATATGCCGTAACTAATAGTGTATTATGATGATGATATATGATTGTGTTGATAAAACGCTAGATTATAATATTAATAGAGCTACCTGCGTGTATTTCAAAAACATACCAGTTTTGGGGAAGAACCGTAAACAAAAACAAAAACTGACCACGCGCATGTCGCATCCACCTCACAACCCAGCCTCCGCGGGAGACACCCATGGCATCGTAACACGCGAGGCGATTTCCGGCCACCGTAGGCGAGGGCTTATGGACGGTGAGTAATGGGTAACTTGCCGTCCGATCGGAGACCATGCCTGGGTTGATGGCGCCTCGTGTTCCACGCGCGCCGTCAGCAATCTGTCGGGGCGCCCCTAACAAGGCTAAAGCCTGCGGTGGTCGCGGGACTGTCTCATTAGGTAACCGTGACCCTGGAGCGTAAAGAGCTATTGAAGGATCACCGTGGATTTTAGTCAGTACGAGTCTGACAGCCCCTCCCGCCTCGCTCTGGATGGGAGGACTCATTTGATGATTTTACCACGAAAAAAACAAAAACCGTGGATAGGGGCGCACCAAAGGCTTCGATTGCTTAGGGCCTCAATTAGTCTTAATCCGGCACTGTTTACAATAGGCTGGAATAAATTTTGTTAATGTTAAAAATGATTCTAAGCATGTATCAGTTCATACGGTATTAAGAACCGGGTTGATGATTCTGTTTGAGAAATCTCTACTAGATGTCGCTAGCTGCTCGAAAGTTGAAATGAATGCTACTGAAAAATATAAAAAGTTTATTATTTTGCCTGATATTAAACTTATTAATAATGAATTCTATTTTTTAGTCTTAATTGAAGGATATTTTGATATTTACAAAGCCACAAATAAAATTATTTATTTCCATGATAATTTTAATTTTGTTTTTGCTATTCGCTACTAGATGGCGCTACTAGTCATAAATGAACCAATCCCTTTTTTTGTGCGCACAGCGAAAAAAAGGTATAAAGGTCACCGGAAGACGCTGGATGCAGGTCGCTTCCAACCGGTATATGTGAAGATCTAAAGGGGAGGCCTATGTTCAGCAGTGGACGTCCTATGGCTGATATGATGATGACAGCGAAGGAGTGGAATTATCTACTGGGTTCTTTGCTTCCTGATAGCCACAACCTTGGGATCTTCAAGTCAAGAGTGTACAGGTTACTTCTAGACAAGTGTGCTTCATCGTCAACCACGTCAATGTTGATGGCAAGCGATATAGTGGCCCAACGCGACTTGATAATTTGTAAAAAAAAAAGCTGTGTCCGTAAAGGCGTAAATAACATGATAGAATAAACTTTATTGTCTCCAGTATTATAGCTAGCATTAGCCGTACATACTATAAAACTATAGTAACTTCATTTTTTATCATGGTAAAATCAAATGAGTCCTCCCATCCAGGGCGGCACGGGATGGGACTGTCAGACTTGTACTGACTATGATCCTTCAATAACCCTTTACGTTCCAGGATCTGCGACCCAAACTATAGGGTACCTTTAAGGGTGCCCTAGTCGGCGGGACGAACTCGTTGGCGGGCGGGATTAAAATGCATGCTATATCATCCAACATCACGCACCAATGAGAAGGATGAGCAGTAAGAAGCTAGGGCGCCTACGCACACATACTGCAACCTTCAACTGACTCATACATGCGTGATTTCATTGTAGAATGGACTACTGCAACTTTTCAAGAGATCTGCGGGAGTTTGGATATTATAATAAAACTACTCGTACTGAATGTATCTGTTCCAAATGAAATAATTTACATTTTTGAACAAATTATCTATCCATGTATGGTAATTATTTTACAATTTACCGTCTTTTTTTGTTATTTATTTCCCCTCGAAGATGCATTAAAATTAGTCTTAAAATAAGGAAGTTTCGACACCTACTCGTATAAGTCATATTAGATGATTTTTTTTCTTTTTTGTTTCCTTATAGGGCTAGATAACAATGAGATGAATGTGAACCATTGTTTATTCTGAATGTATACCGTCAAATGTTGGAGTAATCGCCAAACTACGTTTGTATGGAAGAATGACCGACTAGCGTACCCTTAATCAAAAGGTATAAACGTCTACATTATGATGTGTGTTTGCGTATGGTCTAGGTATATGCGTCACCATTATGGGTGACTGAGGATGGTCGACGTCGCCGAGGCCGGCCCAAAAAGAGGTGGCAGGACGATCTAAACGCGTACTTTGATGACTAGTCCGAAGTGGCACTAGAGAAGAACACTTGGAAGGATATGGGGGAGGCCATTGTCCGGCATTTCGAAAACAACGGTGATAAAAAAGATGATGTCGCAGGCACGACTACAAACACAACTGCCTGCCTTTTCCCAACTATATTGGGGTCGGCTTCCAGTCAAACCAGATGCAGCTGAATATCAGTATTTTACATGGAGCGACTGCCTATTGACCTCCACAACTCAGTAACTGGGTAATGCGATATTGCATTACCCAGTTACTGAGTTGTGGAGGTCCGATTGTAGACTGGTTGTCAGACTTTAAGAGCTTCTGACTAATAGTAACGACTGTCAAAGATCTAAAAATGACAGCCGGGGTCAACAGCTTTACGTGCCTTCCGAGGCACGGAGGAAACTCGCTATGACAGAAGGTCATCCATCCACAGACGAACCTCAGCAAGCGCTGCATAACCGACGGCTGTAATAATTTAGCCACGAGCTCCTCCTCACAGGCGAGACTGATGGATGCAAAAGACGTGTTGTCGTTCGGCGTGGAGGTCAAAGGGAGAGTCTTTTTAACCGACTTCTAAAAAAGGAGGTTACTCAATTCGACCGTATAAATATGTTTTTTTTATGTTTGTTCGCGCAGAACTTCGTCGTTTATGAATTGATTTCGATGATTCTTTTTTTGTTGGAAAGAAGATATTTCAGAGGTGGTCCCATGATAAGGATATCAAGGTCTGATGATGGAAGACCAGATAAATCGAGGGGAACTTTCAAAAATTGTAGGGGCGACAAGTGCGTTTATAAGTTATGTTCATCAGTGGACGTCTTCTGGCTGATGATAATGATGATGATGACTTGGTCTCCTAGCGGGATGTTGAGCGTTTTCACTAAAACCTTTTTTTAGTGTGGTAAAATCATCAAATGGGTCCTCATCCCTACTGTCAGACTCGTACTGACTAAAATCCACGGTGTCCTTCAATACTTATTCCTTTATGTTCCGGGGTCACGGTGATCAGATAAGTCTCGCGACCCCGGCAGGCTTTGGCTCTCTAGAGGGGGGCCCCGTCATTATGCTGACGCTCTTTGAGGCGCGCGTGGAACACAAATGACAAAAAAATGTTTAAAATAACCTATAAAATAACTTTTCTTCCGAAAGTCGGTGGCAAAAAAAATCAATGAAATAAGCAACAAAGTCACCGACTTTCAAAAGAAAAGTTATTTAATAGTTTATTTTAAACATTTTTTGTGGTTGTTTTTGAAGTCGGTTACATTTTTTTAAAGTTTTTTATATTCGTCTTCTTTCATTGATTGTTATTACCGACTTCAAAAAAAAAGGAGGTTATCAATTCGACCCATGTATGTAATATTATCAGAACTGCCCAGTTTTCATATATGTTAGTCTATATCAGCGTCTGAACAAATGTGCCAAATTTCACAAGTGTATGTATGTATGTATGTTTTTATGTTTGTGCACGCATATCTCCGAAACTACAAGTTCGATTTAAGTAATCCTTTTTTGTTGTACTAGGTATTGTTCAACTTAGGGTACACTGCAAGTTTCATCAAAATCGGTTCAGCAGTTTTAGAGATATGGATTTTTTTATGTTGTGACGGATTACAAGATTAGTGCATATGTAATTTTGTATTTTACAAGAATTTGGGTTGACTATTTAACAAATAAACTAAAAAGGGTAAAATAAAAACTTCTTTCGGAAGTCGGTGGCTAAAAATCAATGAAATAAAAAAAAATAAAGCCACCGACATCCGAAAGAAGTTATTAATTAGGTTATTTCACCCTTTTTTGTTTTGTTGTTGTTTTTGAAGTCGGTTATTTTTTTGAAAAAGTTTTTTTTTTGTATTTAATAATTTTCAACTATTACACTTCTGAGTAAGCAAATAGCTGAATAGGCCTATAACAAGCGAATATTAGCGGCATCTTTAGTTTAAACATAAATGGCGGATTATGTATGTATAATATAAGGATTAAACGAACTTACCTAGTGAAGTTCTATCCTTATTATATGAAGAAATCAGGCTGAGGTTTAATATTACTAGTAGTAGTCGAGTCCTCTCGCTTCTGTAATTAAAAAATTAAAACATCCGCCCCTGGCAACACTGCATTCAATCGTCATTCAGTTTAGAGCAGTGGTACCAAGTACCGCCATAAGGGAAGATTAATTGAAAGTTAATCTTGGGAGGGTGGGAATCTCATACCTCAGCCTGATTTCTTCATATAATAAGGATAGAACTTCACTAGGTAAGTTCGTTTAATCCTTATATTATATTCGAAATCAGGCTGAGGTTTAATATTACTAGTAGATGTTCAGAGAACATAAAATAATATATTTATGTTAAAAGCAAATTGTTTCAATACCTAAAATTTCTTTTTTCAAATGGGAATATAATTATCTTGATATACGTCTGCTTGTGTACATAACCAGGCAATCATAGCTAACCTTGACTTAAATGAAAAAATCCCATCTTTCTAATTCCAACTAAACATCTGGAGTCACACTTCATCTGCATAATCTATGAAAATCAAATAAATATATCAAAATCAAAAGACAATCACAGTCTTTAACTTTAAATATTCCTCTTAAATGTATTAAATAATTATTATTATGTATTAATATAACACTGAAATTAAGGTTAATTAACTACGGGTATTAAAACTTGATGAAATTTAATGTCCCAGCAAATTTTATTTTAAAGAACATCATTGGTCTATTATAATGATTTACCAAGGTAAACGACCTCGATGACCCCTCACTGCCTGCAGTATAGAGTCCACAGTTAAGCCTAGTCTATGCGCATTTTAAGAATATGCATGTCTGGTAGAATGTACAAAAAACAAAAATGTATTAATTGACTGTATAAGGCCCTGCTGCTAGTAGTTGAACGTTCTTGTTTTATTATATGACAGTTTATGCGTAGACATATCTGGGCTTATTACTTAAGGAAGGTAACACCAGTCTGATGAACATTCTAGTCTTACACAGACCTGAGTTTTATAGAATATCTGTAATCCATTAATTTAATCGCACCTTTGTTACTAATCTATTTAATAATTGATACTTTTACACCACAAAATTTGGACACATAGTGTTGTGGCTGACGCAATCAACCTAACAAACTTCTTTGTAAAGTTTTCTTAACTGAAGCTATTAAGAGAGTAGTTTAAAACTCTAAAATGTAGTAACAAGTATTTTGCGTTAGTTAGACATAGCTTGAAAAATCCTTTAAATTAAATGTTTGATTCTATCGTCTCTGAACTTACATGACTCTATATGAGTGTCGATTTGCGACAATTAACTGATAATTTCTGGAAGACTTTAATAAGTCAAGTCAATAAGTCACATTCATTTTTTTTTTATAAAGTTGATAAATCAATTGTTTATTTTTTGAGTTTCCGATATTTCGGCACTGTTGCAAGCGCCCTGATCGCGGATGAAGTGAAGTTATAAGAAATAAAATACATTAATAAATCTATTTTATAGTCTTCCATATTAGACCACTACTATCACAGGATTCCATTGTATTGTTCCAGCGAATTCTGCGATAATCTACCTATCAAAATCAATAACTCACCCTGCACAAAATTTAGTTTTTATGTAAGTTATTTTTGTAAAATGATAGGCATTAAAGAATATATATACATACATATATTATTCTCCTCTTGACTGCTTGCTTGATAATATACCAGCCCCCCGGCTTAGGTATAGAGGATAACTAATTCTAAAAGAAGACATTAAAATATAATCAGAAGGTCTAATTGTTATTAACTCA
The DNA here is from genome assembly GCA_950005045.1 of Agrotis exclamationis. Classification (NCBI taxonomy): domain Eukaryota; kingdom Metazoa; phylum Arthropoda; class Insecta; order Lepidoptera; family Noctuidae; genus Agrotis; species Agrotis exclamationis. Next base: position 12,134,348 of record OX465444.1, read on the forward strand.
GAGATTAGTAAAGAATTCAAAAAAAAAAAAGACTACCATTTCTTTAGCCCTATCTATTCTAATCTTATGGAGAGATTTAAACAGTAAACTAAGAAAGGGGAAAAACCTTAGAAAAAGAGATTATGCCATCTAGGGACCCCTATCCCAATAAATGTACTTTGGACACTTATGATCTTAACCGATATGCAAAAAAGGTCTCTCTGGATGGCCAAAACTATTTATTATAGAATTGACAACTTAGTCTCCATTCTTTATCTACATTGGAATTATGAGACTCTCTGGATCAGGATCTGGATGGCCAAAATTATCTTTTATTCTTAATTTGAAACCTTAGACCATTAGACCATTCTTTATCTGCATTGAAATTACGAGACTCAAAGTCAGCCTCTTTATTAAGCAAAAATCAGTGCAATTTATAGAAGAGTATTGTAGGTACTCTTCCCACGCAGTTTATATGAGCTATTGCAGTAATGTTGTCAGACCTACTACGCAAAATAACACAGTTTTTTTTTTTTTTTTTTTTTTTTTTTTTTTTTTTTTTTTTTTTTTTTTATAATATTTAGCCTATATTTTCAAGGTACATTGCTTTCACATTATTTATTTCAAATGATGTTATAAAAATATTGTAAAACATGTTTAAAAAGAGTAAGTATGGAGTTTCTTGCCCATTCTTCTTCATACAACCTACCTTTGCGAATGCATCTAAGAAATCTTAAATAGTTTACATGTTGTTATTCCCAGACTGACAGACTGTCCCTAGTACTTTGCCCCTTGTAATGTGTATCTCAACCACTTAGTAATGCATCTGAAAATGTTTCTAAAATTAAGAACAAGGTGAGCTGCGCTCCAGAACTTGGCTTGACACGCTCCCGCGTGTCACATTAGACACATTGTATAATATCTCTACAACTATTAATAATGTTGTTTATTCCTCCAAAGTAATTCTGACTTTGTTTCCTCTTTATCTCTACTCTAGGGCTGAAAAATGTTTTCTTTATAAAGTGTTTATGTGAACTAAACTGTATTATGAGATAGGTACTCGTAGATGGTTACCTAATGCAAATTGATACCAAATTTTCTAATAATATTGCTAATTGAGGACAAACTTAATATTGAGTAGGTATTCATAAAACAAAATATAGCAGGGCTTAGTCATGCATTTAGAATTGATCACCAGTCCTGACCATTCACAACCTGAGGAGGCATCTGAATTGTTTTCTTTGTTTATCATCAAAAATAAATAATCAATAGTTTTTTTTATTTTTTTATTTTTTTTTATACTTGTACAAAAAAGGCATTTTCATAATTATGTTACTCTGGGACAGATTAATCATCTTATTAACTTAATTTTATACCTTGATCTTTGAGACTGATTAAACAGACTGATTAACTACAAAGACAGGCTGATTAAATACAAAGGGTTAAGTGAAAGACCTCTTGTATAGCTTATTGTTAGATGTGAGCCGCAAAAATTTCTAACCATATTCTTTAATTGCTACTAATAGTATAGCACCTTTATGATCTAATTTACATAGAGATACAATCCTTGTATATTCTAGTCTGAAATGGTTGATTATAATGAAATTATTTAACATTTAAAGATTTATTATAAATCTGTGATTAAAAAGAAAATCATGGATAAAATTGGTCAGCTGTTTAACAGAACTTAGCTATGAAAGTTTATTTATTTCTTGAATAAGACAAGTCTCTCAGTTTTAATGAAAGAGTTATTATATTGGAATCTTATCTTGTACAAGTTGACTGAAAAAGAGGAGTAGAGTATAGTACCCAGTCTTATATAATAGAATCTTTGGTTATAGATTCCCAGTATGAATAGAAATATACAAAGCAAGCAGCAAACATTACCACTAACTGTTACTGGTACTTGTCCTGGGGTCGGCTGGGAGATGACTGTTGTCACTGAGGTATTTCTGTTGTGTTTTTGTTGTTGACTTCTGTTTTTTGGAGGTGGGCAGGGCTATTTGAACTGTTGATAGTTTCATGGAATTGACTTATTTGTATTTCCAATAATAATATTTGTATGAAGTCTATTGGTTGCTCCCTTTATGGTGGTGGAATTCTACACCGTTTCTTTTAATTTTGAATAAGTACAAGATTTCAGTTCACTTGTTGCCTCTTAGTAAGTTGAAATGCCTTATCTAAGATTGGTAAGATTAGTCTCTTTTATTATTAAATAATTAAATATATTGCCAGTGTAGGTTGAATATTCAACGGAAACCGTCTCCGAGCATGTCATATTATTATATTGCATGCATCTAGTAATATAGCATTATTTGGTACAAGTGCAGGCTTATGTAAGTCTGCTCCTTTACTAGCCCCTCCATTAGCATTCTTTCAATAACATTCACATCACATAATCCCTCTTAGAACCGGTTAGTGCACTTAAAGCAAAAAAATATAGCCCGATGGCTCTTCTTCTGGTTGCTGTTCTAGAGCAAAAGTATTGGAATTGTTTTCATGACTGACCATATTAACTCCTTGCATTTAGGCACCCATCTGACAACCCAACCGTTCAGAGTAAGTAGGTATATGTTTATAGTCTACAATGGACTATACATTTGATTGTTTTAGTAATCAGATCATGAGTATTACTGTAATAATATTTACATTATGGCAATATATCCTTCCAGTCCATAACTCAAGTAATAGTATTCTTCATCTTAGTTCATCACTTTGTGTAGAGGCCACTTATGTTTGATGCTATTGGATCTTTTCTTGTTAAAGTAGAGGGAGTGCCCCGGTTTCTCCTTAGATCGCTAAGAACATGTAGCACGCAGAATACATAGGTATTTAAACTTGAGTGTAACCCTCTCAACGAGAGGTATTTAGGTAAATGTAACACAAATTACCCAATCATAATTCTTCTATTGTTAAATTGATCCAAAGCATAACCTTTTCAACGAAAAGGAGGCAAAATGCAACGCATTAAGCCTTAATTTTCTATCCAACAGGACATAGGTAGGTACATAGTTTGTTGGAAGTACTGAATGTTAAACTGATCCAAAGGATAACCTTTTCACCGAAAAGGAGACAAAATGTAACACATATTGTCTTAATTTTCTGTCCAACAGGACATAGGTACATTGTTTTTTGGAAATACTAAATGTTGAATTGACCCAAAGCATAACCTTTTCAACAAAAAGGAGACAGAACGTAATACTGCCATAATCTTTTTCCGTCCAACCGGACAAGTACATGCTAGACTTTGATCATTTAAATCTCAAGTAAATGAGGGGTTGTAAACCCTTAAAGCAACGTGAATTTGAATTTCTCCGAGTGTAACACACACTATCATAACTTTCAGTCATTGTACTCTTTTCAATGAGAAAACAACAAAAAAACTTACAGTTATTATGTTGTTCCATTTTGGCTTTGTATCTTTCAATCTTTCGCTTAGCCAATTTATTCCTTTTCTTATTTTCCTTATCTTCTTCACTATTTCTATTGTGTTTTGGCATCCTTGGTTTGTGTTTAATACTAATTTTTAAGAACACAAAACTTTCTCCGTTGCGTCTTGTGAGCGCGAAGAAAACGAATGACGATTGAATGCAGTGTTGCCAGGGGCGGATGTTTTAATTTTTTAATTACAGAATCTAAAATTTCGCGTCGAAGAGCGAGAGGACTCGACTACTACTAGTAATATTAAACCTCAGCCTGATTTCGAATATAATAAAAAGTTAATGGCACGTGTTTCATGTTTTTTCCACATTACCAAGCTCGTTTATGATCTTCCTGCATCCCTGCTCATCCCCTGTCGTGTAAGCGTTGTTAAGAACTGGAAATCAAACAAAAGATAAATTAGTAATTCTTGAGAGACGACGCGGACGAAGCAGAATAATATTTTAATCCTATCTCCAACAGATGTTTAAAGGCGAATCTCATTATTATGAGGTGGGAGGGACTGTTTGTGGCTATGTGATTTTAAAATAAAATAGACGTTTAGAAAAGTAATTGAAAAATTATACAGACATTAGGTAGTTTCTATCTTTTTTAGGGTGAAATTGTTTTATTTAAGTGTAGCAATAAATCTGTAACTTAAAACAAAACTAACAATAGGAAAATTATGAATAAAGTAAAACATAAAAAAATAAATTTTCATCAGATCCTAATCAATGATCATGGGACTACCTGGGAAGTTAACGCTTTCAAACAAAAAAAAAGATTACGACGAATTGAGAAATTCTTTCTTTTTTTGAAGTCAGTTGAACTCAGTTTACCTTAAAAATACACATTTCTCCTAAACTATCAATTAAAACTTTAGCAGAAATGCGTATTTTTGACTTTGTCTTCTTGACCTTGAACGTAAACAACATCTAAAATTTTCATGAGCTATTGAACAATTGACCAAAAATAATGAAAAATAACAATGTATTAAACCCATGTGTAGGTTTTTCTTCATTCATCGATATTTTGGCTTGCATTGACTACACAGACGCCGGCCGACGCGACGGTAACTTTGAGGACCCTGAAAAGCAAAAACCCATGCTGCGTAAAGAATCTTTAGAAAAATCAGTTCACTCAGAATTTTTACTGTTGGTTATATAGTTTTAACCTTCAAAATTAAGGTTTTTTATATTAATTTATAATTAGTCATCTTCATCAATATTCATGTTGTACTTATAATATTATATTTATATTATACATAATCATAATCTAAGCTATAAATAATAACTAGTAATATGTACAATAAATTAATGAATTTATACGTATATATAGCATTATATTTATAAACTTCGTCACAACCTAGTAGAAGTTTCACTTGCTTCTATACACCGTGACTTTTTAGTCGTCATACAACGGCAGCCCAGTTCATGTATCCAATGACTAGAACACGTTTATAATAAAAAAATATGTATTTAAGAGATTTCAAAAATTTATAAATAAAATTTTAATTCATTATTATGACGCAAGGAGTAGTTAAAAACACCCTTGTCTGATAGAAAATGGAGATGAAATGATCTGCCCGGCTATTGAGCTGGGTAGGTATACTCTACAGCTTGATACGTGAATATTTTCATATTTCTTATGTACCTATTTATTAATAATAAAAATTATTTTTAACGATTAAAAAAAAACTAAACTCGCCTAGATGTATTTTAGGTCGAGTACCTACATTATGTAGACCACTTTTGTAAGACGACTAAAAAGTCACGGTGTATATTTCTCGAGTTTTGACGTGTTTTATCTTTGCAAATATTCATAAAAAACGTGTCCTTTATTTTTCTGACGGAATACTGTAATTTATTGAAACTGTCAACATGCATAATAGCAATAACAAAATAAAAACCAATCTATTAACTGCACGGACAACAACAGTCCCCTCCGCCCTAATCACGATACAATAAGAATAAGATTTGTCTCACTACCTCGTTCTCTGGCCACCCCTCCTCGTGACGGATTTAACATAATATTATTAATATTTATATTTTTTGTGTAGCTTACTCTTTATTATGTTGCGGAGGAGCAGCTCGTGGCTAAATAATTACAGCCACACAGGCCGAGCTTCCGAGTTATGGCGAGGTTGGTCTGTGGATGGGTGACCATCTGTCAAAGCGAGTTTCCTCCGTGCCTCGGAAAGCACGTAAAGCCGTTGGTCCCGGCTGTCATTTGTAGATCTTTGCAGTCGTTACTGTTAGTCAGAAGCTTTAAGTCTGACAACCAGTCTTACCATGGGGTATCGTATTACTATGTTTTATAATTACAACACAATTTTAACTAACAGTTACCTACCAAAACACCAAACCTACAAAATGAACGGGTTATTCAGTAAAAGTGGTTTAACTCCAGAAGTCAGTCAGTTGTACAATCAGAGTCAAGTACGTTACCTTAATCTCGTTGTAACATTAACTATTCCGGATAACTTGACCTAATCTCTAGGCGGGCTATCTCAATGGTATTCGCTTTGAAATACCTGTACAATATCTCTATTCTACCAAGAATAGAATCGATAACGTAATTTCTATATAGGTATTTCGTTTTTTTTTTGTTCGAATATGCCACGATCACGATTTGTAAAATCCTGAAAAATAGATAATTTTTTTTCTGTATCTAGCGGATTTTAGAAATCTTGCTATATTATGACTTTTTGTATATTTCTCCGTCGACCTCTGCTCTATCGTCCGTCTGTCCATCTATAGACATAGCCGGCCCATTTTCAGCATACTAATTTCTACACCACTGGCCTATAGAAATATAGTTCATATTTGTTTGGATTTTCGCGTATGTATTTAACTATTTGTAGGTACAAATAATAATAATATATATAATAAATCTGTAGAACGGTCAATTCTGTACATTGAAAATATTGAAAAAATAATAGCGGGGGTGTTGCTGGATCGATACCAAACCCAAATATGTGATTAAAAAAATTTTTGTCTGTCTGTCTGTCTGTCTGTCTGTCTGTATATGCAGGCATCACGTGAAAACCAACAGTTCGATTTCGATGAAACTTGGTATAATTATACCTTAATATCCTGGGCATAAAATAGGATACTTTTTATCCTGGAAAAATACGTAGAAAAAAAAATCTATAACAAACCCTATTATGGAACCACTGGCGACACCTATTATCAAGCAAGTAGAACATTACGCCACGCCTGCCTCCATTGATTTCTAAAAAGGTTCCACCACTCACCACTAGATGGCGTTGTGCCTATGACGCGCATTTCTGAATCGCGGTGTTAAGATTCTCCGAGAGTTAATGACTAATGCGACTTTATTATTTTTCCGTGTGACATAACTAGCAGTGCACTTGCGGGCTACGTCCTAATTGGAACAGCTACACAAGACTCGGCTACTAAGTTTTATTATAAAGTTAAACAGTAATTCAATTCTGTTATTTTTGGTTTAGAGGACCAAAAACCCGTGCTTTTCAGCGCGACCTTTTTGATTACTGTTCCGATCAGTTATTTGTAAATACAAGGTCGGAATTACTATGAATAAAATACTTACTACAGAACGCGAGCAACAGCAGTAGCTCAATAGATCTCCTTAATTATTATAGGCTTAGCCGTATTTGGGTCCAATAGATATTTATAAGATGTCATTGTCAGAGTTACTCAAAATGGAGAAATAAACCATCCACGCGAAGACCGACATCTGCGCGGACGGAGTCGCGGGCGGAAGCTAGTATAATAATATGTATTTAAAATAACATTATGTTACTATAACCATAAAACATAATTTAATAAAATATGAACATTGTGACACCATAATTGGTAATGATACAGCGTACCTTATATTTATTTGTAACATCTGTTTATACCCGTGTTATGCAAATAAATGATTTGATTTGAAGAATGCACTTCTTAAAGAATGACGCGCATCGAAGTTAGATGAATCTTTCGCATACTTCACTTGGCATAACGAGCGGCCTCCCAAATAGTTCGCTTGCTGCATAACTTAATAATAACTGAACAAATTATTACAATCACCTAAGTTAGTAGGGGAACAGTTTATAAGACGGGGACGTTAATAATCGCGAGGTATAATGGGGACAAACAATCTTTAGGCATATGTACTTAACACAACACTAATGTAGAGCAAGCGCCATCAGGACGTCATTTGCAAGCGGCCAGACGGAAATGGCGTCCTGTTGGCGCTTGTGCTACGTTAGTTTTGTGTTAAGTTTGCCTTAGGTGTGTGATTTCCCATCATACCTCGCGTCCCCGTCTTATACACTGTTCCCCTATTCTTTATTACAACATTATTCTTGTCTAACTGAATATGGGGCAGGAAAATCATAGAATAAAAGGCTTGTTGTAAGTTCGGAACAAAAATAATTCCCCTCGAAAAAAAGTATTGATCCTGTTCTCCTAGTACTTGCTGTTCAGATTCCACATTGTGTCCTCGTTTCCGGTAGTTTTGTGCTCGATTTTATTATTTAATTGTTCTGCTATCTACCTATAAGATATGGGGCGAATTTACAATAGCTTTGGCTAATTTGTACATACTATTTTTCGTGGGGAATTATTTTTGTGGCGATTTTACAACAACCCGAATAAAACAATAATGCCTCAAACAAATCGAATAAGACTTTTTAGGAACTAGTTAAATAAATACAGGATTTTAAATACCTAATCAAAAGACAGACCAATGTTTTAAGTGGTAAAATAACCATCAAATAGGTGAAAATGGTGATGGTAGCTTAGTGGCTCCGACTTACGAGTTGAAGGTCAAGGATTCGAACCCAGCCAGGTGTATTACTTTGTGTAATTTATTTCATCACCACTGCTCTCAAAACGTTGAAGGAAAACATCGTGAGGAAACAGGCATGTCCTAGAACCAAAAAATCGAAGGCATGTGACATCTACCAGCCCGCACTGGGCCCGTGTGGTGGATTATGGCCCACTCCCTCTCACAGAGAGGAGGCCTGTGTCCCAGCAGTGGGAACATTATAGGCTGATGATAATGTGGGGAAATGTCAGACTTATACTTACAAAAATATACATTGTTCAATTAATTGATCTTTGCGTTCCTCTATTTCCAGTTTCAATCAAAATCAAAATAACCTGGGTTTTGAATAAATCAAAATCAAATATTTTATTTCACGTGGGCCTCAATAAGTACTTACAAAACTTCGTAAAATTGGCATGGTTCGGGCTGGTCGTTTCCATGGAGGAGAACCGACAAGAAACTCCATGGTCTTCGAAAAAATGCTTTAACCATGTTATTGTTATAATAACACGAAAGAATATTGTAGGCTGTAGGATAAAAAGTGGGAACTTCTTAACAAAACCTTAAACAAAAAATTAAGAAAGCATACAGTTATACATTATATAAAGTTAATAAGAAAAATGGTTTCAAAATAGGTACCTCAATTTTCGGCTTTTTCTGGGAATCGTGGCCTTGACAGCAATTTTTCCCGAATTTATAGTATTTTTCAGTATGTCTATCACATTTTCAGCGACAGACCCAGGTGTAATAACAAGATGTTTACAAAATATAATATTTACGGTACAGCATCACGACGTTGTAATGCGTTAAATGGAATTTAAAAGCTTTGGATTTCTCACCGCCATTGTTTGGACGGGTTTATGCAGTAAGTGATTTTGTAGCAAGCAATTATTTTGAAGAAATATGAAGAACTGTTTCTGAATAAAAAATTTAATCTCACAGTAATATTTTTTTTCCTTTTACATTTCGTTCTTCGCCTTTTTTAAATAGATGGTCTTGTTGCAAAGTAACAGCAGCCGCAGAGCAACATCTTTAATTATTTTTGCCCCAATCTGGTTTTCTCCTGTATCGTGGGTTTACACACATTAAAACGCACATACAAAAACACCCAGTCTCGAAACAACTATATATGTAGATCAAATAGACATTTATCACGTTCGGGAATCGAACCCGCAACACATTGCGCAACAGTCGACCACTCAATTATTGACCAACCGTGCCGTTATTTAACCCGGGTTTGCCGAGGTTGGTCAGTGGATAAGCCCATTTATCATAGCGAGCAGCTTTTTGTAGAGAGTAGAGACTGTGAGATTCGTACTGACTCAATCTCATTATGTTTCTTCAATTGTTTACCAGGTGACCTTTTAAAATAGGCCGGCAACTCCAGCAGGTGTTTTTCCCTATGGCCTCGTCAGTTTGGTGACAGCATCATGGGATGCGCGTGGAAAACGACACGCGGTCGACTCGGATCAGGTTCTTGGTCGGACAGCGAGCCACGATTACTCGCCGTCCGCAAGCCCGCGCTTAGTACCCCCTGTCTGTAGTACTTGGTTAATCTGTGCTAGCCGCTATGACCGGATACGATCAAGACCAAGAACATTATATGAATTGGTGATAATTTTATCAGACAATTCATTTCTGTCTAATTTCGTCATAATTAAAAATAAAAGGCTTATTTTTTAACAAAACAAATTAAGATTAATGAGTGGGTTTTTCTAAAATTCTGAAGTATACTCGTCAAAACAAAATAAGGGCCACTTTTTAAATTGCACTTTAATGAAGTATTGCTCTTATTCTGGGTACATGATAAATACTAAATATCTTGTTATGGTTTCTTTCAAGTATTAATATTGTTTCTACTGCATAATTGGAAATTCATAACTTTTTTTTAATTCGATATTTGAGATTACTTAGAATTTACGGTATGGTGTTTTTTGATTTTCAAACTTCTAACGTAGTTTTCTTTGACTAATACAGCAAGCAGGCTATAATGATCTTTCAATCTCATAATGTCATGTCTTCGGAAACATATGGACGCATAAACAGCCACTTGGGGTGTCACCTTAATCCAGGGGGTCCGTAGTCAGAAGAGAAAGGTTTAATGGTGGAATATTCCCATCGAGTGGTTCAAAATGCTTAAAACAGATCTTAAAATACGGGTAATATCACCAGACGCCGTGATCAAGGAAGAGAGTAAGTAAGTAAAGCCCAAGAAGACCATTAAGTTTGTTTAACCGCGCAAATAGAGCGAAAATCTACTGCGCGTACCGTACAAACTCCATTGCGTTGAGTTACAGGCACCCCTATAATTGACTACACTATTCCGAATCGACTCCATAAAGACTAACAATACTCAAGAAGATGCTTGGTTCGCCTGCAGTTAACTGCAGCGTATGGTGCAAATCGTGAAACATTTGCGAAGGAGAAAATTTATTGAACTGTTTTGACTGGGCTTCATTGCTTTTTATTGATGACTGGTGGGTTATTTTTTTTCAATAAAAACTGATTCATAAGAGTGTAGAGAAGATCTCAACAACAGGTTTCAGATCCTTGCACTCTTAAAACAGACTGTTCTGGCGAGTTCTGAGTTATGCTCTGGGGCGGTTATCTCTATCACGCAAAACTGAGTTCGCACTTCTTAACGAGGGTGCTGTAACTCCTCAAAATTGCGTAGAGAATGTGGTGCAACTCCACATTATCCCATTCGCATAGCAAGGAATACCTGAGTTCTTCTTAAAGCAGGATAATGCTCGAGCGAACACGACGCGACTAACAGTGGACACATTCCCTTACGTTCGAATTACGATGTTACAGTGGACACTTAGGATTTTTAACTGAGTTCTATTGAGCATTTAAGAGATGAGTTAAAGAAGAGTGAAAAAGAAAGTAAAATTCCCATCAACACCTAGCTGGATCTCATAAATTGTCTGAAAACTTGTTGGTAGAGTATCCCAAAAGAAAATGTTCGGTATTTAATCCAGACCATTCAACCTCCCATAAAATGAGCAAAACAGAGAGAACAGAGTTAAAAGAGAAGCTTAAAAGAACTTTGGAACATTAGAGACGTTATTTTTTCGACTTTTTTATGTTTTATGTAACTTGATACATTCCTACAATTCCTCACTTTTCATTCAATTTGGTTTATTTTAACGATTTAATGGAATACATATTTAATTTTTGTGTATCTCCATCTAAAACCATTAATATTAATCAGATTTAGTCATTGTAACTAGTAATATTTAAACATTATTTAATAAATCGAAAAAAACCAGGTGGCCCTTATTTTGTTTTGAGTAGTATAATTAGAACAGATAATATCAAATAATGGATATTGCATGTTTTTTGATTAAATCTTAAATTATTTTATCTCTTTTCCTGTTGTTTGTGTGTTACAGTAGAAAATTATCTGTTTAATAATATTGTAGATTAATATCTTGTGTTTTGACCTACGAACAAACATTCACAAATACATTTTACAAAGTGCAAAAAATAAGGAGTATTTTTATTATTTTAATTTTTGTTATAGACATTTTTTTCAAAAACCTCTAATTAAAATACTAGTGTGTTATTACTATCTGCTCTCCGCAGTATTACCCTCAGTTTTACCTGAAAAATTGCAAAAATAAATTTTAAAATTCCATAGTTCTAGAGATTAACGCGTTCAAAGAAACAATCAAACTCTACAGTATTGTCTATAGTGTAGATATTTGTTTTTTTTACTTTTTGCTATTTTTACATAATTATCGTTATTTTTTTCAATGTATTTTTTTTTTCATTTTTCAATATATTTATATTTTCCTAATAGAATTCCTTTTTATTATTTTCTTTATTAATATAAAATAAACATTGCAAGAAAAACCGGAGCAGATTAAAAAAATACTATTTATTTTCTTGCCTCCCTCTAACATCCCCCAATCACCCTTCCCAACACAATCAGACCGTGACTGCTCGGATGACGGGGATGAAAAGGGAAGCGATAATATCCTCACGAACACCCCTAGGGATGAAGTTTAAAGTAACGTTATAGTATTTAGTAATGAATTTAAGTTGAATCTTAAATGGTGCAGCTGTTTTCGAGATGGGGTTTGCAGACGGAGTGACGTTTTGTTTTTATAATTGTTTTTGTGTCTGTGGGTTGTTAAAACTGATTTTTTTGTTTGTATATTTTTCATTTTCATGTGATATCCTTGTTGGAGTCAGCGGGACGACTGTAGTTTTTTCGACGCGGTATAAATAGGTATATATTTCATGACACCAAATTGAATTACAAAATTTTAGTTTTTATTTATTTATTTATTTAAAACTTTATGCAACACTATGTACATAGGCGGACTTAATGCCTGAGGCATTCTCTACCAGTCAACCTAGGGTAGTGGAGAAATAATAATGTTTGTGTTTTTAATTTTCCGCAGAACTTCAATTGTCAACTCGGACTCCATTTTTTTTTAAACCTTTCGCCACACTAGGAATTTCTCCTGTAATGTGGGTGCGTTTACAAACATACACAAACACCCAGACCCGGAACAACTGTTTGTAGGTCATTACAAATATTTGTTCCTTGCGGGAATCGAAACGGCGACACGCTGCACTGCAGTCTAATCACTCAGTCATTGCGCTAACCAAGCCGTCATTTGCGTGTAGTACTATGAATTTTACGAGTATATTGAATATCTTTGTAAACGTACCATGTTTCTGACTAATCATCATTATCATCATCATCATCATCAGCCTATAAATGTTCCCACTGCTGGGACACAGGCCTCCTGTCTATGAGGGAGTGGGCCATAATCCACCACGCGGACCCTGTGCATGCTGGTTTCCTCATTGCACGATGTTTTCCTTCACCGTTTTGAGAGCAGTGGTGATGAAATAAATTACCCTGGCTGGGTCGAACCCACGACAAACTCGTAACTTGGAGTCGATACCAATAGCCCACCACTGCTCTTTAAGGCTACACAAGCCACGCATTTCTCCATACATTTGTTTTAGGATGATTACTCCATTGTTTGACATTTTTTGTTCCAAGACGGGCATAATACTGTTTTGTCTTGTTATGATCTATGCCTGTACGAAAACAGAATTTAAAAATATTTAGTCATTTCAAAGTTATCAGCCTCAAAAGTTCCATATTTTAACCCGTAATTTAACGCAACTTTGGACGTAATTAAATAACAGAAGGAGTATGAAATCTCTAAAACCAAATTCGTACAGGCGTAGTTTATTTATTCAAGAATTTATATAACTTTACTTTGGATCAAAACATTCAGTTATTTTGTCATAAGAACACAAATTCTAGAAGCCTACTCATCAATTTTTACGCGCCCGTTTCTAACAACAATTATTGTGCATCTCACTTCAATACACATCCCCCGCGGGGAACGGGGTAAGTGGGCGGAGCGGCGCGAACGCGGGCAGTATTTTTTTAAATAATATTTCCTTATATTTCGCTTTCGTTCGCGTTCGTATGTTGACTTCCGTTACCTATGATAATTTTATCTTTTGCATCTTATTATTGTTATCACACTGACTCCTGGCATTGAACGTTTGATTTTGATTACGATTCTACATTGATAGTTGACTTCGCGCGTGTATTGTTTTGGTTTCGCCTTATCTTATTGACCCCTTTTTTTTCGTGGTAAAATCATCAAATAAGTCCTCCCGCCCAGGGTGTGGCGGGAGGGACTGTCAGACTTGTACTGATTAAAAACCTTCAATAGCCCTTTACGTACCAGGGTCACGGTTACCAGGTGAGAGAGTCCCGCGACCCCGGCAGGCTTTGGCCCTCTTAGGGGGCCCCGTCAGATTGCTGACAGCTCTTTGAGGCGCGCGTGGAACACAACGCGCCGTCGACCCGGGCATGGTCCATGATCAGGCGGCAAGTCACCCATAACTCACCGCCCGCACGCCCGCGCCTACGTTGGCCGGAGATCGTTGCGACGTCCGTTGCCTTGGGCGTCACCCGCGGCGGCTGGTCGTGAGGTGGACGCTGCTGTCCTCTCCGTCACGTATCCCGCCTCCTCCTTTGTTAGCATGACTGCTTCGCAGAAGGAGGCGACCGCTTCCCATTCCGTGTCGCCCCGCAGCATAGCCTCAACCAGTGCCGGGCGCGAGAGATCGCCGCCTATCGCTGCCGTGAGGACACGGCGGTGCTCTGCCCAAGCGGGGCAGTCCTGCACCGTATGCTCGACCGTGTCCTCCGGGCGATCCTTGCAGTGGTGACACCCAGGCGTTTCTTTCTTTCCAAAGCGACACAGGAACCTCCCGATAAATCCGTGCCCGGTGAGGACCTGTGTCAAGCGGAAGGTGAGGACGCCGTGACGCCTCTCCAGCCACTCTTCAAAGAGGGGTCTTACCGCCGCGATTGGGGCGTGCCCGATCTTATAGACCCCTTGCATTTAATTTTGGACTATTTATTGGATTGAATTGAACGATTTACTTCGCGTTTTACAGTTGGCCAAGTGTAAAAACCGGCCAAGTGCGACTTGAACTCGCCCATGAAGGGTTCCGTAGTAGCAAGCATAGATTAGGGACATAATTATATTGATATTAGTAAGTAATATACACAAACAATAATAATAACTTTGTTTTTCATAGTGTTTGTATGAATGGCAAAGTTATATTTGCGGTTTTTGAAAATGTACTATATCTCAAAAACTGCTAACTATATCTCATCCAAACCAATTTTCAATGGAAGTTTGCATGATAATGTACATCATATATTTTTTTAGTCTCTTATTTTAGAAGTTACAGGGGGGGGGGGGAGCTCACATTTTACCACTTTGGAGGTGTCTCTCGCGCAAACTGTTCAGTTTAGAAAAAAAATATATTAGTAACCTCAATACCATTTTTAAAGACCTATCTATAGATACCCCAAGTATGGGATTGGTGAAAAAAAAAATTTGAGTTTCAATTCTAAGTATGGAGGGAACCCCCAAAATTTGTTTTGTTTTTATTTTTGTGAAAAAATCCTAATGTGGTTTACATAATACATCTACTTACCAAGTTTCAACAGGATAGCTCTTATACTTTCGAAGAAAAGTGGCTGTGACATACGGACGGACAGACAGACAGACATAGGAATAGATTCCGTTTTTAGGGTTCCGTAGCCAAATGGCAAAAACGGAACCCTTATAGATTCGTCATGTCTGTCTGTCCGTCGGTATGTCACAGCCACTTTTTGTCGAAAGTATAAGAGCTATCCTGTTGAAACTTGGTAGGTAGATGTATTATGTGAACCGCATTAGGATTTTCATACAAAAATAAAAACAAAACAAATTTTGGGGGTGCCCCCTATACTTAGAATTGAAACTCATTTTTTTTTCACCAAATCCATACGTGTGGGGTATCTATGGATAGGTCTTTAAAAATTACATTGAGGTTACTATAAAAAAAAATAGTATCATTTTTTTCTAAACTGAACAGTTTGCACGAGAGACACTTCCAAAGTGGTAAAATGTTGGTCCCCCCCTGTAACTTCTAAAATAAGAGAATGATAAAACTATAAAACAATATATAATGTAGACCTCAACAAAAACTTCCAACGAAAATTGGTTTGGATGAGATAAAGTTAGTAGTTTTTGAGATATAGTACATTTTCAAAAACCGCAAATATAACTTTGCCATTCATACAAACACTATGAAAAACAAAGTTATTTTTATTGTTTGTGTATATTACTTACTTATCTCAATATAATTATATCCCTAATCTATGCTTGCTACTACGGAACCCTTCATGGGCGAGTCCAACTCGCACTTGGCCGGTTTTTGCCATTTGGCTACGGAACTCTAAAAACGGATCCCTCCTAGCAACGTCACGGGAAATCCATTATTTTTACATACTAAAACCTTCTCCGGAAGAATATGACGAACACTTTTCTGAAAACTGCATCAAAATCGGTTCAGCCAAACGCGAGATAATCGCGGACAACATACATACATACAAACATCCAGGTCGAATTGAGATTGGAACGAACGGACTTCAAAAACAAGTGCGAGTTGGACTCGCCCATAAAGGGTTCCGTAGTAGCTTATTACAAAAACCGATTATCTGCATTTTTAAACCAATTTTTGTTAATTATATAGAAATCGAATCCTCAAGTCACGACGAAGCTACAAGTAAAAGCCATTATCGCTCGAATTTTGATGCAGTTAATCGGTTTTTGCAATAAGGGTACGAGATTAGCGATATAATTATTATATTGAGATTAGTAAGTAATATACACAAACAATAAAAATAACTTTGTTTTTCATAGTGTTTGTATGAATAGCAAAGTTATATTTGCGGTTTTTGAAAATGTACTGTATCTCAAAAACTGCTAACTATATTGCATCCAAACCAATTTTCGTTGAAAGTTTTTGTTGAGGTCTACATTATGTTGTTTTTTTAGTTTTATCATTCTCTTATTTTAGAAGTTACAGGGGACACACACACATTTTACGACTTTGGAAGTGTCTCTCGCGCAAACTGTTCAGTTTAGAAAAAAAATATATTAGTAACCTCAATATAATTTTTAAAGACCTATCCATAGATACCCCACACGTATGGATTTGGTGAAAACATTTTTTTGAGTTTCAATTCTAAGTATGGGTGTAAGTACCACCAAAATTTGTTTTGTTTTTATTTTTGTGTAAAAATCCTAATGCGGTTCACATAAAACATCTACTTACAAAGTTTCAACAGGATAGCTCTTATACTTTCGAAGAAAAGTGGCTGTGACATACGGCAGACAGACAGACATGACGAATCTCCCGTTTTTGCCATTTGGCTACGGAACCCTAAAAACAAAACTACCGACTTCCGAAAGAAAAGTTATTTTACGCTCTTTTGTGTCTGTTTTTGAATTCGGTTCCCTTTTTACAAAAAGTTTTTTTACAACAATAATTATACAATACTAGCGACCCGTCCTGGCTTCTTCTTCTAACTTTGTTTACACACGGCTACACCATCCTTCAATCAAACCTGAGCTAGCAATCTGGAAGAGATTGCTTTTACACTATATAAACGCTATTTTGAAGGAACAATTATCAATAAAAATATAACTAAATAACATGATTTTTATTTGATGAATTAGTAATTAGGTACCTACTCTAATGACTCCTACACAGTGCCGCCGGCACTGTCGCCGGCTTTTGCCGAGCAGCTGTGCCGCCGCCATACGCGGCGGCAATAACGAAATAATAACAACAAAAACTTTACAGAACATAACAAACTATCTAAACTACGAGTATGGTTACCAATGAGCTTGCGCAAGTGTGCCGCACGACGGATACGGTATGCTAGACGCGATCGTTTCTGTGTGTGCGCAATAGTTTCGTACTGTTCATCGCTGGCGCTATCCTTTTCTCGCGTGCCGCTTGATGAAATAGCAAGCGTTTACGCCGCGCCCACCGTTGAGTTCGACCGAGCGGCCTGTGTACTCTTAAGAGCGCTTATTCTGAAAGTTGGCAACGTCCGCGTCGCAAATAGTTGTCAAACATTAACAAGTTTTAATTAATTTAGCAATGTTACTGTATGGAAATAAGAAATATGGCTTTGTAGTGCACTAAAACATTGATAAGGGTATGCAATAAGTAATATCGTAACAACGAATAAATAGTTTTAGATGTAAAAAAAGTATTTGGAAACCTTCCAAATGCCTTTTTTAAACCTGAAACGGTGACAACATCAAATTCAGTGTTTTAATTGCATTCCTATATCAATGTTTTAGTGCACTACAGAGCCTTTTTTCTTATTTTCATACAGTAAATTTACCAAATTAATTAAAACTTGAAAATATTTGACAGCTATTTGCGACGTTGCCAACTTTCTGGTTATGCGCCCTTAAGCTTTTTTCTGCTCTTTCTGGCAAATAAATAAATTTAATAAACTCTAATATAACAAAGTCGTTCCGTTACCTCTTTCAACGTAACCTCTTGAGCTCTCGCCTCCAGTAATAACATAACATATAACAAATCCTAAGTAATAAGAGACTAAGCAGAGTTGTAAACATACTGAGTTACATGTCATGTCAAATTGTA
This sequence comes from Agrotis exclamationis, assembly GCA_950005045.1. Lineage (NCBI taxonomy): Eukaryota > Metazoa > Arthropoda > Insecta > Lepidoptera > Noctuidae > Agrotis > Agrotis exclamationis. The sequence goes on from OX465444.1 coordinate 12,152,561, forward strand.
TTAGAAGATTTTTTGGTATAGTCTGTGTTTGGAGGATTGACCGTTGAGGTTTGACATTGGCTGAGATATGTGGTAATATTTTAAGGGTACACTACGATAATACGAAAAACATTATTCCGAAATTCATAACTACGAATTTCAAAATACCGATTTTCATAATTCCGAATGGTTCAAAATTCCTAAATCTAAATCCAAATTGTTACATTAGGAATTTTTTCCTATTTTCATAATTCCGAAATTTCAATATTCCTAACGTTTATAATTACTATTTTCAAATACCGAGTTTCAATAGACCGAATATCAAAAATTCCGACTTAATAATTTTCCGAAATATGAAAAACACGAATTCCGATTATTAAAGTTCCGATTAATTAGGGTTCCGAAAATTTAATCGCTTGTCAGAATATGCTTTTAAAACGCCTTGTCCAAATTTCTTTACAAGACGATTAAACACTTTTAATTGCCCGTGAGAGAGAAGTTCAACTATTATGATTCTTAACTTTTCAATAAAAGATTTTCTTTTGAATAGGAATATTACCAATATTTACCCAAAATTTAACTTTTTTTTAAATGCGACAACAACATCAGCTGCGATTGCGATTGCTTGTTTATGACATCACTACCCATGAATAGACTGCGTTGCGATGTTTGATTTGTTATTTAATAATTTATTATTATTAATGAAGTACCTATTAATTTTTTACGCGGGTTGGTCAGGGTGGCAAAATCTTAAAGTTATAGAATAAAATCTTTTCTTATTACTTTAAATAATAATATAAATACATAAATAATAAAATTTATTCAAAAAGAATTCGGTCACAATAAAGGCTTATGTGTAATGTAACGATCTGCTTGATCTAGGTTTATTAAAACCTGTGTTTCAGGTTTTAATAAACTTTAAAAATTGTAAGATTTGAAGATTGTTTTATCCTTACTAACATAGTTATAAGATTCTTGTTTACTAACCCATTATGGATGTTACTAATCTGAATTAAAGTTTTGTTTAAAAAAAGTAGGTATTTTATTTTTAAACTTGCAATGGCCAACACACCGCATTACGACTACGGATGACACCATAAAAAGCTAACAACCGTAAAAATACCACAACGGCGCCTCTCGCGGTATCCATCGATACCTCAATAGGGTGCGGCGGTATCGGTCACGGGCGGAAGCGGTATCGCTATCATCGCTTTTTTTTTTAGCGTGGTAAAATCATCAAATGAGTCCTCCCACCCGGGGCAGTGCGGGAGGGACTGTCAGACTTGTACTGACTAAAATCCACGGTGTCCTTCATTAGCCCGGAGTTAAGCGTCAAATAAAGTTGATTGTTTGATTTTATTCGAGAAGGTCGCTTACTTGGATTTTTCTGAGATGAAATTGAAAATATTTCGTAGAACTTGCTACGCCGTAGCCCTACGCGTAGAGTTATGGTGCTACGCCGTAGCAGTGCTTGGATTTCACCAGTTTTTTTTTAAACTACCAGTTAACCCCATAAATAATAATGGCTTATGTTTAACTTACCACCAGATATAGTAACATGTAACAGACAAAAATAGTAAATGATCACCAAAATGAAAACCGCATTTTAATGTAAAATAATTATAACCAAAGTTTTAACATTTCGTTATCCTATTTAATCAAAATGACTCCAAATAAATCATTGTCAACCCAAAAGTAGTAAATGATCACCAAAATTAAACCAGCATTTCAATATAAAATTATAACGAAAGTTTTTACATCTTGCTATCCTGTTTATGCGGTTAAACCTAGATGTATCCTTCTTTCACAGGAGCAAGTCGAGGGAGCGCCACTTCGCGGGGCTCCTACTTCTGGGTGGTATAAAAAAATAACCACGAAGAAGATGATCCTCTTCTAACCTAATTTGTCCGAGTCGGGGTGCCAGCAAGCCCCGAGGCTGCACCTAGTTCTAACCGGCTAAACCTAGTTCTAACCGAAGATAAGTGGGTTACATCTACGTCTAACCGCATATGGTCGGTTACCCCTAGTTTTAGTCGGTTAGCATTCGGCTAACGCTTTTGAGTAATTATTTATGGGGTTTCCATGTTACACCATAGTTGTTAAACGACGTGGCTCAGACGCTGAGTATTGACTGTTGTGCTGCATGTTGCGAATTCGGACCCCGTACGGAAAAAAATATAATTATAGCCCTATAATTATATTTTTTCCTACTGAGAGTTTTAATTGTGAATGTGAGTTTAAATGTTTATAAACGTAGGTACAATGTAGTCATAATTCTTACGGTGGGATAATTTTTATTTAAAAGAAGAAAAAAAATCGTCTATTTCAATTCTCTATTTTTTCTTCCCCGCTTCCGCTTATGTCCTAGTCCACAGACCAGCTAATAGCGTGTATTCCCGCTCTGGGTGACTTTACGAGTAGCCCGTAACAGCGGGATTGGCGAGCTATACCCGGGTATACCCTACCGTACTCTGGTATACCCTGGAATATCCTGGCTTATTGGTATCACGTCATGTGGTAGGTAATTGAATGGTCTTGTCATGATTTTCCGTGGGAATTTCGCAGGTATAATTTTGGGATTGTATTTTGTAAAGCTAGCTATTGTCTACGGCTTCGCTCGCCTGTGGATTTTTAAAAAAATAAATTAAAAACAGTCTTGTAATATTTTAGATATTTACTAGTATTTTCTACAATTTAAAGTAACATATTTTCCATAACTCGCAGTAGTTATGTCATACTCGTAAATCCAAACATGAAAAAATTGTAACCGAACTTTGCTTTTTTTGTATCGAGAAAATTTCATTGAATCTTTTTTTTTTTTTGTTTGTTGTACTAGGTATTGTTCAACTAAGGGAATACTGTAAGTTTCATCAAAATCGGTACAGTAGTTTTTGAGATAGGGAATTTTTTATTAGCTTATTGTGTACATTGACGATGTTATTACCGGTGTTACGGATTACAAAATTCTAGTGCATAATACCTATGTAAGAAAATTATGTATTTGACAAGAATTTTATTGGGTTGTATATTTAAACTAAAAAGGGTAAATTAAAAACTTTTTCAATAAAAAACCGACTTCAAAAGCAACCACATAAAAAAAAAGATAAAAAAATAACCTACATAGGTAACCTACATAACTTTTCTTTCGGAAGTCAGTGGCAAAAATCAATGAAATCAAAAACAAAGCCACCGACTTACGAAAGAAAAAAAATATGTAGGTTATTTTATCCTTTTTTCTGGTTGCTTTTTTTAAGAGCGGCCAACCCGTCTATCTTTTCATACAAACGCTCGTACGTGTTTATGGCGTTGTAACAGATATTTCTTTGAAACTTTTGAACTAATAGGTATCTTGTGCACTATATCTAGGTTTCTATTAAAAAGCGAAACCAAAATTTTAAGAAACAAATTCAGTACAAGCCTCCAAAAATCAGCTTTTTTGCACAAATTTTATATGAAGTTTGAGCGCTTATAATGTACTCATTAATTGTAACCGGAAAGAAATATTTGCATAGAAACCTTGCAAATGTAATGGAGTTTCTAAATTGTAAAACATTTTTTTCATAATCTTGTAAGGCTTACGAAAAAACACGTATTTCTTGGAACAAGTTTTATGAATTTTCCGCACACTATTTTTCTTTCAATGTTATCGCGTTCTCACTTGCTTGTTCACCATGTGGCGGTAAGAGGTACGCGGGGGAGGAGTCGAGCGGGGTCGGGTGGGGTGAGACGCGGGGTTTGAATGGCGCACGGCACACGGCCGCTCGGCTCCCGGGCCTCTCGGAATTGTTAGTAGGTATTGAATTTGTTGACTGCGCGAACGTGTGTGCTGCTGTTGTTTGGAGGAAATCTGAATTTTCTCGACAACCGATATGTTTTACGTATTTTTTTTAAAGTGTAACAAAGTCGTTTAGAATAAAAACATATACACCGTGTTCTTCACGTTATCCATAAACTTTAGCAAATACTTCTATGGCTTTTACAAATAAAATCCAACAAAGGAAGTAGTACTTAAAAAGGCTTCGTTACAAAGATATTTGTAATTTCATTTAATGAAATTTAATTGAGCTATGCAGTGAGAAAGTATCTTAATTTGAAATCTATCAAATACTATTTGCATTTCATTTGTTTCAGCCCGCCAAATGTTATGAATGACGTTGCCAATTCGGATAAAGAGGCATGCATATCGGGTTATTTACGTCTAGGTATTTAGTTTGTATGAAAATTAACAAAAAATAAAAAATACGAATTTATTAATGTGTCCATAATGAAAAATGCTTACTTCCGTGGTTTGAACATCTGGTCGAAGTTTATGTATATCGTCCGGAACACGGTGTATATACCCAACTGTATTTAGACTGTACATTTTTGTGCTCTGTTTAGGGTACCTAGTAGTGATGTTGCGAATATTCGCATTCGCAAATATTGGCATGTTTTTTGATATTCGCATTCGCATCCGCATGAATCGATGCGAATGTTTGCGAATATTTCTGAAAACTATTTTTTTATGTATTACTATGATTTGAATATGGAAACTATATGTAAAGGAATAGTCTTGTAGACAACTAAATTGAAATAGCTTGCTGACACTCATTGGGGCGCGCGTGGAACACAACGCGCTGTCGACCCGGGCTTGGTTCATGGTCGGACAGCGAGTCACCCATTACTCGCCGCCCGCATGACCGCACCTACGGTGGCCGGAGATCGTCAAGCTACGTCCGTCGCCGTGGGCATCTACCACTGCGGCTGGGGTGAAGGGAGGACGCTGTCCTCTCCCTCACGCGGCCCGCCTCCTCCTTCGCGAGCATGACTGCTTAGCAGAAGGAGGTGACCGCTTCCCATTCCGTCTCGCCCCGCAGCATGGCCTCGACCAATGCCGGGCGCGAGAGGTCTCCGCCTATAGTCGTCGTGAGGACACGGCGGTGCTCTGCCCAAACGGGGCAGTCTTTTTTTTTGCGTGATAAAATCATCAAATGAGTCCTCCCACCCCGGGCAGGGCGGGAGGGACTGTCAAACTTTTGTTGCCCTTTATGTTCCGGGGTCACGGTAATGAGATAAGTCCCGCGACCCCGGCAGGCTTTGGCCCTCTAGAGGGGGGCACCGTCATCTTGCTGACGCTCTTAGAGGCGCGCGTGGAACACAACGCGCCGTCACGTCGGCCCGAGCTTTGTCCATGGTCGGGCGACAAGTTGCCAATTGCCCGCCGCTCGCATGCCCGCGCCTACGGCGGCCGGAGATCGTCTTGCGACGTCCGTCGCCGTGGGCGCCTACCACTGCGGTTGGGGCGGAGAGAGGACGCTGTCCTCTCCCTCTCGCGGCCCGCCTCCTCCCTCGCGAGCATGACTGCTTCGCAGAAGGAGGCGACCGCGTGATTCCTCAGTAGGAGCCCGCGAAATTCAAATGTTCATGTGTTTTTTTGCAATTTGCTTATCAGTGACAAGTAGTAACTTGATCAAAATATGATTCGCGACAATAACAAGTATAACTTTAAATATAAGTATGATCAAAACATTCGCTCCACTCGCTTTCATAAAGATTTGGTCAAAGTTGGTAAAAAATCCGAAAAGTAACTCATTTTGACCAAATCTTTGTGAAAGCGAATGGAGCGAATGTTATGATCATTCTTATATATATATAAAGTTATACTTGTTATTGTCGCGAATCATATTTTGATCAAGTTACTCCTTGTCACTGCAGAGCAAATTGCAAAAAACACATGAAAATTTGAATTTCGCGGGCTACTACTGAGGATCACACGGGGCAGTCTTAGGAATAGTTATTTATGATACTAGTGCGGTAAGTTGGTTTTTACAAACGAGTAGACGAATGTAAGCCCGAGATGAAGTCGAGGGCTTACCATAGTCACGAGTTTGTAAATACCAATTTCCGCACGTGTGTCATACAATATTTTTCAACATATTTGCGAGAAAACAGTACAATATGTAATCAAACAAACTTTATTTAGAAGTTTCTAATATGAAACTGGCGCGAATTTGCAAATGGCGCCACATGCACGTGGTGAAAAATAGAACTACATCTTTCGTCTCATTTACTCTTTAGTATTAAAATGAGACAACGTATTGAGCAAAAGCGCTTCCAAGGAGGTTCGATCAGTCAGGTTGTTTATTCTCATAATGTGAAACTCTTTGGTGGAGTTCTTATTTTTTTTTAATGGAAATTAAAAAAAAAATTTTCGAGCAAATGTGTTGAAAAAGTTGTTTAGTCTGATGGGCATTTCCTGTTGACTTACAAAAATGAGAGATCTGGATGGAACGTCTCGAATCGTCTCACGCATCCCGTTGTTTTCCCGTACCCGGGCTGTAAGAATTCGACATCAGACGTTTCAGATCTTCGATTTTGACGACCCCTTGGTCGCTGGCATAAGCAACAGGATCAGCGTACGAAGTCGCGGGCAGAAGCTAGTGTTGAATAAATTTTATGTGTTGAATGAATGAAGTTACATTCATTCAACTATATCGACTTGGCCAATGTTCGGTTTAAATACCTATGTCTGACATGAAATGTCAAACCTATCTATCATTTTGTATGCGTTTTATTCGAAAGTCAATATTCGCATTCGCATTCGCGAATATTGAAATTGAATATTCGCATTCGCGAATGTCAAAAAAACAGTCATTCGCAACATCACTAGTACCTAGGTATATCATGGGTCTGTGTCTAAAGTCAAACTGCGTACAGTATAGATGTGATGTGAGTGTTGACGTTGTGCGTGACGACCAATCAATCTATGCAAAACCAGTTTATGTAGATATTTTATTGTACGGGAAATTGATACAAAGCGAGGCCAAGTTATAGTGGAAATGTATAGCTTGATGTGTCGCCGAGTGAACTTACAGCGAATTGGCCGACTCTTAGGGTCCCCACATACATCAGTTTTCCTGATCAGGAATCCTGATCCATTTTCTATACGAACACAGTGAATTCTTATAAGTGTGTGTGCATGTTTTGTGTGTGTTGTTCACATTTCATTCATCATTTCGAATTCCTTTCGGAATTCCTGATCAGGAAAACTGATGTATGTGGGGACCCTTAGTAGCGCAGTTTTTACTAGAAAGATTTTACGAGAATCCTGAATCAGTCTGACTTTCTTTGTTCGCCCATGAGGTACTTAGGTACGAGTATATGCAAAAAATACTACTTATGTTATAAATCATTTCCATGTTGTCAAAATAGCACGTTCGGTACCTAGATTGGTAAAAATACAAGTCAACACACACACACATGTATATCTCCGAGGCTAATAATACGTAATAAATGTAGGTTTTTATGCATTTAGTTTTAGAGAAATGTACAAAACTATACTCGCTCGTAGATAATAACTGTGCGCGCGGCGCGAGACACGCGCGCAATACGATATTATTTTTATGAATGGCTCGCTGTCGGCCGAACGCCCGCGAGCGCTCAGGTGCTTTCTCTCTCTTTTCGCTTTGCCTCTTGTTCTGACATTGCGCTGGATGAAACAACAAGCTTTTTGGCCATGCTCGCGTCGCCGTTCGTCGGACGGGGAAGGGCGCTCTTAAGTGCAAAATTGCCAACAAAAACTATGTTTCCGCCCGGGATCGAACCGGGGACCTTCTGCGTGTTAGGCAGATGTGATAACCGCTACACCACGGAAACGATATTTCAGTTAACTAAACGGAGGATTATATTGAAACTCAGAACTTTGATAGAAAACGGGCTGCGTATTGCCAAACTGTATACTGACCCAGACCGGGGTTGCTCTGAGTTCAATCGCAGTTTGCCTTTGTAGTTGAAGAGCAAACTGTATACCTATTCAGAGAGTGTCTGAATCAAAATACATTTTGCTTTAAAATACTAGACCAAAATACATACGAGTCCAGACGTCCAGCGTCTGGAGTAGTATGTAATATGGCATTGATAGCTTAGAGCAAAATGCATGCGAGTGCAGACACGTTTTATCACTTTTACTCCCGCGCGGCGCGCTATCATGCCTGCCTTGTCTTCAAAAACTTGCGCCGCTTGCGATCTTGACTCCTTTTTTTCGCCAGTGACCGTGACCTCATTAGCAATGAACGCACGTGTCAAGGTTATTCTTTCACAAATAAAACAAATTATTTGCCAATCAAGGTGGCTCGACGGAGCTGTGTGGCTTAAAAAAAATAAACACGAACTCTTGCATTCCTAGGTCAAATACCTAATTATTACTTATCAAGGTGACGGCCCCGCGAAGCAGGTCTCAGTCGAGCCATTTTTCTTCATTAACGTTGTATAGTCAGTTACAGATATTCGCGTGTCACAGTTTGCTTTACATACAAGCGAGGAAACTGCATACTATCTCAGAATGCTCTGAGCTCGTATGTACTTTGCTCCAATTTGTTTGTGATTTCAACGAGCACGACGTAGTTCAGTACAGACTATGGGTGTCTGGGTCAGTATACAGTTTAGCATTACGCAACCGGGCTTCATATTAGACATAATGCATCAAAATTTGAGAGTGGCGGCTCGAGACGTCAGAAGCAAGTAAGAAATGTACTTGCTTGTGACGTATTGGCAAGTTTTATACGTACGTTATACGTACTCGTAACACAAGAAAAAATACGTGTCAAATTTTTTTTGTAATCTAACTGAGGGCAATTTTTTTTAACCGACTTCAAAAAAAAAAGTAGTTGCTCAGTTCGACCTGTATGTAGGTATGTTTGTGTGTATGTATGTTTGTCCGCGATTATCTCGCGTTTGGCTGAACCGATTTTGATGCGGTTTTCAGGAAAGTGTTCATTACATTCTGGAGAAGGTTTTAGTAGTGACGTTGCCCGCGTGGATGCGTTTTTACTTACTTGGATTTCATGTATGAGACGATTGCATGTTTGTCCGCGATTATCTCGCGTTTGGCTGAACCAATTTTGATGCGGTTTTCAGAAAAGTGTTCATTACATTCTGGGAAAGGTTTGAGTATGTAAAAATAATGGATATCTTGTGAAGTTGTCCGCATAGATCCGTTTTTGTTGCTTACTAGGATTGTAGATTTTCAAAGACGCCGATTATATGAAGATTTTTGTTGAATATCTAAACTAAAAAGGGGAAAATTAAAAACTTTTTGCAAAAAAGGAAACCGACTTTAAAATGAAACACAAAAAAGTGTAAAATAAGTTTTCTTTAAGCCATCGACTTCCGGGCACGCCGCAATCGCGGCGGTAAGACCCCTCTTTGAGGAGTGGCTGGATAGGAGTCACGGCGTCCTGACCTACCGCATGACGCAGGTCCTCACCGGACACGGAAGTGAGGGAGGTACCTGTGTCTAAGGAGAAAGGAGGAAACGCCTGGGTGTCACCACTGCGAAGATCGCCCGGAGGACACAGTAGAGCATACGGTGCAAGACTGCCCCGCTTGGGCAGAGCACCGACGTGTCCTCACGGCGGCGATAGGCGGAGACCTCTCGCGCCCGGCATTGGTCGAGGCCATGCTGCGGGGCGAGACGGGTGGGAAGCGGTCGCCTCCTTCTGCGAAGCAGTCATGCTCGCGAAGGAGGAGGCGGGCCGCGTGAGGGAGAGGACAATGTCCTCCCTCCGCCCCACCCGCAGTGGTGGACACCCACGGCGACGGACGTCGCAAGACGATCTCCGGCCACCGTAGGCGCGGGCATGCGGGCGGCGAGTAAAGGGCAACTCGCTGCCCGACCATGGCCCATGCCCGGGTCGACGGCGCGTTGTGTTCCACGTGCGCCTCAAAGAGCGTCAGCAAGATGACGGGGCCTAAAGCCTAAAGGCTCTAAAGGGCCAAAGCCTGCCGGGGTCGCGGGATTTATCTCATTACCGTGACCCCGGAATATAAAAGGCTATTGAAGGACACCGTGGATTTTAGTCAGTACAAGTCTGACAGTCCCTCCCGCCCTGCCCGGAGTGGGAGGACTCATTTGATGATTTTACCACGATAAAAAAAAAGCCATTGACTTCCGAAAGAAAAATTATTTTACACTTTTTTTTGTGTTTGGTTTTGAAGTCGGTTCCCTTTTTTTTTAAAAAGTTTTTTTTAATTCAAATAGGTACCCAATTATAGTATCTATTATTGTTTGTGTCTAAGATATTTTTCTTTCAGGTCAATGCACCAATTCAACGCCAAAGCAAAAGAATCGGTAACACAAATTACACAAGTATCGAACATCGAACATCATTAACGTAGGGTGGGTACCACCAGTTATGGGCACGGGGCACGACGCCCTAAAATGTGCCCCGCGGGACGAAACCTTCATAAACCTGTTTACCTTACTTCGTGTCGCGATGAGATGCTGGGTTCCGTATAAAAAGGTGGGATGTGAAAACCTTTGTGTTTTCTGTAGAATTTCCGTAGGAATTTCAGGCTTTGATAAAAAATATTGATGATTTTGTCGATCTAACGTATTTTTTGATATGATAATGATAAATGAAAATGATATTAATTTTTTAATATTGTGTAATATTATAGTTTTAAGGAGAAACCACAATCACTGTGTTAATCTTTGTTACTTTGAGTCGGTGTAACATGTTTTTTGGTATTGAATATGTTGTTGTTTCACTATATCATTATTTTATCCATTTTATTTTAAATATTTTATCTACTATATAAAAATAAGTCGGGTTTACCTTCCTGACGCTATAACTCCAGAACGCATGAACCGATTTCCACGGTGTTGCATTCGTTGGAAAGGTCTCGGGCTCCGTGAGGTTTATAGCAAAGAAAATTCAGAAAAAAAAAAATTCTTCTTCTTTTAATCACCAAACGAAATGTTACATAAAACGAAGCCATCTGGTGGCGAAACGGAGTTCGCCGGGTTTGCTAGTTATTTATATTATTTTACTATTAATTATTCTTATTCAATCAATGCAAGCATTAGAGTAACCTCAAAGTAACCTCTAAGGTAAGGGTAACATCCTCATTTAAACTCACATACACAATATCACATGTCTCCAATTATTTGGTTGTAGAACATGCCGGTTGTATGCCAATTTTCTCAAGATATTTCCCTTCACCTTCAGGTTTTGAGAGCAGAATTATTATATTTCCTCACATAATTATTTTTATATATTTACATTTTCCTCATCCGTATCAAAATTTTATAAGAAACAGGTGGTAATTATAACAATTTGTATCTGAAAAATTATTAAACACGACAACTATCACTCTAAAACCTTTACCGTCTTACCACGAAAAGATAAACATCTGTTGAACGTTTGTCTAAAAAAAGTGTAACTGCAAAACGATCTTTATTATCAACGTGAAATGTCATTTTGACGTTGACAGTTTTTAGTGTTCAACAGATGTTTTTTTTTATAGTAAGGTGGTAAGTTTTTAAAAATAAAACAATAGTAGAAACTCAACATAACTCATGGAAATAAAATGTAAAAAATACATACGGAACCGATCTCCCCACAGTTGTAACATTTGATCCCGTCGCCCGGGACACATCTAGTGACGTGTGTAATTTATGGCCATCTGTCACTCACATATTAGCTGACAGGGTTGTCACACAGAAGAAAATTGACGGAAAATTTATTTTGTTTTTACTTCTATGCGAGGTATTATTTCTATACAGCATTTTTCTGCTTTTGTCTTGTTTTTGCCGTCTATTTTAACTGTTATATTCTCTACCTATTTATATTATATTTTTGCTGTAATGCGTGACTTCTTATAGGCAATAGGTAATTGCGCGCACATCCACCAACCAGCAATATATTTTTATCAAAATTTAACTTAATTTGATTCATCTCATTCTACTTTCATTTTAAACATTCTATTTGTGGTCGGCGCATAATAATTTATTCTCTCAATCTCGCCTGACAGACGTCACGTCATCATTTATTCCTTTTTTTCATATAATTTCTCACACAGTTTGTCCATCTTTTCTCTGACCACTTGACTATCCACCCAAAATGCATCCCTACTCAACACAAACATGTTCATATGAAGTACACGACTCCCTTTCATTTCTGAGAGAATCCAATAAAAAAAAAAACAAACAATATGTAAAGGATTCTACATTCTCCCGACCTCGGGACCAGGACTCATTTGATGATTTTATATCACGATAAAAAAAGGATTCTACATAGGAACTCAGAAAAGAAAATAATCTGTCTCCATTTTTTCCAAAGTGGCAACCCTTAACAAGACGATGTTTACGAAGCCCACCTCTAACAGTTTAACCTCTTTCTTTATTTATCAACGGGTCACATTTACATTCTGCGGGGGCCACCCCTAACCACCACGGCACACCCCTAGCAATGCGGATATCTCCGAAATTCTAGCAAAAAAAAAATTGAAGTAGACAGGTATTGCGGAATGTGGGATGAGAATTGATGTTTCTGCCTTGGGTGTGTGTTTTTTAAAGAAATTTGGTTTTTTGGATGATGATTGGTGTCGTTACCCTTATTTTTTGTCAGCTTTCATACTTCTTTGATTGTTTTATCCGATATATAATAAATTCGCTCTATTTTAAATACTGATATTTGGATGCACCCGGAAAGAATTTTGAAGAAAGAAAAACTAATTAGAATGCTATTTATTTATTTATTGAGGTTTTCCAACAGCTTCTGTGTACAGTAAAGTTAAGGTATATAATTATAATAAGACTAGGACTTACACAGTCGCCAATTATAGGTTAACCAGCCTTCACAAAAAATAAGTGATAACTTTACAAAAATAAATAAAGAGAAAAAAAAAATGAATTATACAAATTTAGAAGTTAGCAACTAAAACTCCTGAAATTGGGGAGTGATCGATATTTTGCTGAAAAAGATGACTAAAATGTTACGAAAATTAAACTAACTTAACGTATAAAGCAATAATATTTAACTACAAACTTAAAATACATACTTGCTATAAGCTTCCACTAGAATAAGTGCTCGTTGCCCCCTTATCTAGGCGGTGGTAACCAAATAGGCACTCAACAGGCAGGTCGAGGTATAAAAATAACCGCCGCACAGGTCAATCTTCTTGCTGAGGTTGGTCTGTGGATGGGTGACCACCTATTATGGCGAGTTTCCTCGATACCCTGGAAAACACGTAAAAGTCGTTGGTGCCAGTTGTCATTTACAGATCTTAGACAGTCTTTACTGTGTGTCAGAACCTTGAAAAATCTGACATCAGAATTATTATTTGCCAAATTTTTTATACTAGTTGTCGTATCACCCAGTAACTGGGTTGTGGAGGCCAGATGGGCAGTCACTCCAAGTGAAATATTGATAGGAACAATATAGTTAGGAAAAGAAAAACAGATGATAATGTGATTCTTATCGACTTCAAAAAAAAGGAGGTTATCAATTCGACCCGTATGTATGTAATATTTCCAGAACTGCCCAGTTTTTGCCTACTTGGGTTGTAGATATTCAAAGTAGATTGTATGTTTGGTCGCGATTATCTCGCGTTTGGCTGAACTGATTTTGATGCGGTTTTTACAAAAGTATAACATTTTTTTTTTTTTTTACAACTATCACGCAACGCCATCTAGTCCCAAGCTAAGCAGAGCTTGTGTTATGGGTACTAGACAACTGATAAACATACTTATATATTTCTAAATACATACATATTATAGATAAATTACACCCAGACACAGAACAAATGATCGTGCTCATCACACAAACATTTGTCCTGGGTGGGAATCGAACCCACGACCTCCGGCATAGCAGTCAGGGTCACTAACCACTAGACCAACAGGCCAGTCATCAGTCATGGATATCTCGTGACGTTGACCGCATAAATTCGTTTTTATTGCTGAATTGAATTAAAGATTTCTAAAGACGTCGATTATATGAAGATTTTTGTTGAATATCTGTAAGTACTAAAAAGGGTAAAATAAAAACTTTTTTTTTAAAAAGTACCGACTTCAAATCAAACACAAAAAACTTTAAAATAACTTTTCTTTCGGAAGTCGGTGACAATATTCAATGAAATTAAAAAACAAAGCCACCGACTTCCGAAAGAAAAGTTATTTTAAACTTTTTTGTGTTTGATTTTTATAAATGAATTTTACGTCTTTCTTTTTTATCAGTACCCCGGACGACCTCCTTCAAAAAGTATCCTTAAAAGATTACTAAAACCTAAAAGAGAATTCCTACCAATAAACTCCTCTCAAACTCTTCAAATTGACATTACACTTCCCTTGAGTCCACTAATACACCCGTAGAGCAATTATTTTGTCGGGCAAATGTAACATATCAAATATACTTTTATTGCTGAACCCCCATAAAGTTCGTACCGGCCAATATACTTAAGTGATCTTAAAAAACACGTTTTTATAACTTACGTACTTAGTTTTTGATGTACGAGCGGTAAACATGTACAAATTTGAGGTGATGGTGTTCTTAGGGTGTGGACTTAGATCTGAGCGGAGCCAGAAGCTACACGCTCAAGCGATTAGTGGGTTGCGAGAGTCAATGCGAAGAACCTACTAAAAATTTGGTTTAGGTTAGGTTAGGTTAGACAGTGTCCAATTTCTCCATGAATGCTTCCGGCCATCATAAACGTGGGATTGCGGACGCTGAGTTGTTACTTGCTCCCTTTAGTAGCTCGCCGTCCGATCAAGGATAAGGCCCGAGTCGACGGCGCGTCGTGTTTCACGCGCGCTTCGTGGAGCTGTTAGGTAACTAAGGGCAAATAAAGATATGAATATATAAGGGAGCCACTATAAGATTAAACGTCATGCCTGGGACTGTCTTTAAGGGGTAGCGCGGCCATAGAACGCAAAGGGTACCTACCTATGTGTAGGAGGTTTTTATTCAGTAAGATTCTGAAATTCCTTTTGTCTATCATTAGGAATTTGTCCAGCGCGTTAAAAAACACATTAAGTCACTTATAATATAGCTCAGATCTGGAACTACAAACACTAAATTATGTGAGTTGAAACACACAGATTATAAAAATTATATCCTGTATCGTGGGTGCTTAAATATTTCTTCCGTGTAGGAACCCGCGACCACTTCGCCTTCTGTGCCTCTGCATATCGAGTCCTCGCTCCGCTCCCGCTCATTCTAAAGACAAAGCCTAATCAGAACTGAAGGTGTACTATAAAGCAAGATATGACTCGAGACTCCTCATACCTAAAACTTCGTTATTTCAATTGCTGAGGACTTTACAGGCACTTTTATGTACTCAAACCATTTTTCAGTTAGGGTGGCAATTTGAGTGTTTGAGTACTGAAATTCTAAAATTACATGCTTATATTCACGCTTTTTTCCCAAGAGGAGAGGCAGTATAAAATACAGAACACAACTGCTACGATCCTTTTTTTTTTAGCGTGGCAAATTAATCATCAAATGAGTCCTCCCGCCCAGGGCGGGACAGGAGGGACTGTCAGACTTGTACTGACTAAAATCCACAGTGTCCTTCAATAGCCCTTTATTTTCCGGGGTCACGGTAATGAGATAAGTCCCGCGACCCCGGCAGGCTTTGGCCCTCTAGAGGGGGGCCCCGTCATCTTGCTGACGCTCTTTAAGGCGCGCGTGGAACACAACGCGCCGTCGACCCGGGTATGGTCCATGGTCGGGCAGCGAGTTGCCCTTTACTCGCCGCCCGCATGCCCGCGCACAAATATTTATACTTGATAATAACTAGACCCGGATCTAACAGTAGGGCCATACAGATTTTTGTCCTTCAAGTATAATCGGATGCAGCTGAATAAATTCTACTAGTTTCTAAGTAATACGATCTTCTTGGTAAAACTGGCTGTCTAACTTTCGAGATTCTGATCACCCGGAAAGTTCTGAAATATGGGTCTATTTTTTTCTTTGGCTGTAAAAATCATCAAATAAGTCCTCCCGGTCTGCGAGCGAAAGATACAGTCAGACTCTTACTGATTAAAAAACACCCTGTTGATTCAAATACTCTATGCGTTCCATGGCCGCGGTGCCCTTTTAAGACATCCTTAGACCCTAGTATATTTGGAATCTTTCCAAAAGTTACATAAATTAAAACCTTTTTCTCCCATGATAGAAACTCTTTGCTATCAAAATGCCATTTTTAACATAAAAAAGTATCTTTCAAATGTCATAACGAATATGGGAATAAGCGATAACAGGTAAGTTTTTTTTCCTAAAACTAAATTAAGGAAAGAAAAGGTAGGTAAGTTGTTTAGATTAACCGCTGAAAATGTATGTGATATTCTTTAACAAATGTTTAGTATCTTTGTTCATCTGAAAGTGACCAAAACTTGGAACATGACAGTCAAGCTGGCCTACCAACTTCATGTCACGCAGCATGCTATGGAAAGGTCTATGCTTGAGATCTTGCTATGAGATAAAATCCAGAATGAGGTCTTAACGGCTTTAAACCAAAAGTCATACCGATTATCGAAAACTGTAGCAAGCTGAAGTGACAGTGGGCTGGTCATGTCTGCCACAGAACCATTGAAAGTTGGAGTAGGAAGATTCTCGAATGGAGACCGCGTGTAGGTAAACGTAGGGTGGAATGTCCCCCGGCAAGATGGACCGATGACCTGAAGAAGGTAGCTGGTAGTGGCTGAATGAAAAAAACGGGAGATCGTGCGCTGTGGTGCTCCCTGGGAGAGGCCTATGTCCAGCAGTGGACTGAAATAGGCTGAAATGATGATGACTGAAAATATTTATGGATTGATGAAGATTGAGCATGACAAACTTTATTTCTTTTTTTTTTAATTGAAACTTTTCTCCACAAATAATTTCTCTTGTGCTGTTGGTGCGTTTACAAACATGTAAACTCACATACACAAACGCCTAGACGGGGAACAACAACATAATTATAGATCAATAAAAATATTTACATCGTGCGGGAATCGAACCCGCGACACGCAGCGCAGCAGGCCAATCGCTCAACCACTGCACCAACCAAAATACTGACACTAAAGCTTTATTGTTCAAGCTCATGTTTTCAAAAGACTTCCTCAATAACAAAAAAATTAAATCGAGAATCTAGAAAAGGCTGGACAAATTAATATTTTGATAGCTACGTCTTTCAGGACCTGGAACAAACAAATGTCTCACTGGTGGTGGCGCGCGTGTCTGATCATTTAGTTCCCTTCTTATTGGACTGAATGGTGCTGATCCATGCGTCATATTCGTGAACGTAAGCCATCAGTAGAGACTGGTCATTAAGTTTCAAATACAGGTTTGTTTCAGCCATGCAAAGATCGATAAAGGAACACAGTCACCATTGCTGAAGATATTTAAAGAAATCATGACAAGGGAAAAAGAGTAAGTCGCTTATTTATCTTTACTTATTGTAAAACAAGGTCGCTTAAGAGTGTGTATCCATTACATTCACACAAAAGTTCAAGTCTATATTCACTGAAGTGCTTGAAAAATATATACGCATAAGCCTTTTTTGTATCTTGATTATTTTCATCAAATTATGTGTCCTCACACCCAGAGCGATAAGGAAGGACTGTCAGACTCGTACTGATTAAAATCTACGGTGTCCTTCAATAGCCCCTTACGTTCCGGGGTCACGGTTATTTAAAGAGACGATCCCGCAACCCTGGCAGGCTTTGGCCCTCTAAGAGGGACAGATTACTGAGGGCCCCGTCGGATTACTGACAGCTCTTTGTGGCGCACGTGGAAGACGACACGCCGTCGACCGGGCATGGTCCATGATCGAACGGCGAGTCATCCATTACTCGCCCTTCGCATGCTGGTGCCTAGTGCCCGAAAATTCGCAAATGTTTAAATGCATTTATATTTACAGTGATCCAGAGAAAAGGAATCTCCTAAATGAGCCAAGAGAAGAAAAGAAGAGAAGACAGTATTCAGTATCTAAGAACAAATCTGATCGCGTGAGTATACATAGATACAATAATTAATCATATTGGTGTTTTGATAAAGCCATTTTTTGCAAAATTAAAGGTATCCAGTTTTGCACTATCTTCACCCAGAGCTGTATAAAACCCAGCTTGTCTAAACCAATGCCAGATAAAAGGACAATTATCAAAATTTGCAACGTTACTCGGCCAACACGTTCTCTTCAATTCCGTATCTTTGATCCCGAGCAGCATAGGAGTTTTTTTTTAGCGTTGTAAAATCATCAAATGAGTCCTCCCACCCAGGGCAGGGCGGGAGGGACTGTCAGACTTGTACTGACTAAAATCCACGGTGTCCTTCAATAGCCCTTTACGTTCCAGGGTCACGGTAATGGAATAAGTCCCGCGACCCCGGCAGGCTTTGGCCCTCTAGGGAGCCCCGTCATCTTGCTGATGCTCTTTGAGGCGCGTGTGGAACACAACGCGCCGTCGACCGGGCATGGTCCATGGTGGGGCGGCAAGTTGCCCATTACTAGCCGCCCGGATGCCCGCGCCTACGGTGGCCGGAGATCGTCTTGCGACGTCCGTCGCCGTGGGCGCCTACCATTGTGGCTGGGGCGTAGGGAGGACGCTGTCCTCTCCCTCTCATAGCATAGGAGTTAGAGAAACTAACAGCTTTTGTGTCAACAACGTTACAACCTCCACGTGTTCCTGCGAAAAAGGTGTAAAAATCCTATAAGGGTTTCCTTTTTTTCCTTTTAAAGTACAGAACCCTATATAATAAAAATAAAACTTTTCCACAAAAATTAAACCAACTTCTAAACAACACAAAAAAAGAAAAAATAACTTTTGAATGAAAGGTAAGGTAAGGAAAATAGGAAGTCGGTGACAAAAACGTTACGAAATATAAAAAACAAAGTCAAGTCATAAAAGTTTTTTATTTTACCCTTTTTAGTGAGTACAGGCCTCATATTTTGTTGTGTGATTGTGAAAAGAATGCACAGATATGCGATAGCAGCAATCGCAGTTGGTTTGCTGCAATTTATTGAAGAGTTTCCTCGATTTCTCTAAGATCCCGTCATCAAATCCTGACCTGATTACAATGGGACCATCTGTAAAGTATACCATTTCAAACAAAAGAAGAATTTTCCAAATCGGTCTAGACGTCATCGAGAAATCGGGGAATATACATAAAAAAGAATTGAGAACCAAAGTTTTATAAATTTATTCGCATTATCGCTGCTTCGCGTTTTCGTAAAGAGAAGATTCAGCTGCAAGTGTAGGTATGTGTTTTATAACGTGTAAAACGTTCAAAAACAAAGGAATGAAATATTCAGCTCCAAAACGAGTGGTCGCAATGGTCTAATTGGAAGGGCGTCTGGAGTTTTATCCAGAAGACGCGGGTTCGACTCCCGCTCGCAGCTGAATTGAGAACCTCCTCCTTTTTGCAAAATTTTCTAAAAATAAAGTATATTTTTAGCAGAGATCCTGTGATTCGAGCAACAACTCTGAACATCGTAAGAGAGGAAGTCCTTACAAAGTGTCCTCCACAGAACAGAGGGCTGAGTTCCAAAATAAGGCCGGGAGTCAAAACATGGTAAGATATTTTTAACCGACTTCAAAAAAAGGAGGAGGTTCTCAATTCGTCGGAATCTTTTTTTTTTTTTTTTTTTTTTTTTTTTTTTTTTATGTATGTTCCCCGATTTCTCGAAGACGCCTGGACCGATTTGGAAAATTTTTCTTTTGTTTGAAAGGGTATACTTTCCAATTGGTCCCATGATCATCAGGTCAGGATCTGATGATGGAATCCCAGGGAAATCGAGGGCAACCTTCAAATTTTATAGGCACATAGTACCATTTTCATATATTTTCTAAAGCTGTTCAAGTATTTGCATCTGATAATCATCATCTCAGGTGGATGAGCTGATGATGGAAGGTACAACTCCTCAACGGCTTGGAGTAGGCATCGACTTAGTTTGTGTTCGCATATCTCTGGAACTACAAGTCCGATTTAAGTAATTCTTTTTTTGTTGTACTAAGTATTGTTCAACTTACGGAATACTGCAAGTTTCATCAAAATCGGTTCAGTAGTTTTTGAGATAGGGAATTTTATTAGCTTATTGTGCACTTGAGAGAGAATGATTTATTTGACAAAAATTTGAGTTGAATATTTAAACTAAAAATGTAACCGCCTTCAAAAACAACCACAAAAAAGGGTAAAATAACCTACAAAATAACTTTTCTTTCAGAAGTCGGTGCCTTTATTTTTTTTTCATTTCATTGTTTTTTTTTGCCACCGACTTCTGAAAGAAAAGTTATTTTGTAGGTTATTTTACCCTTTTTTGTGGTTGTTTTTGAAGGCGGTTACATTTTTTTTGAAAAAGTTTTTTATTTTACTCTTTTTAGTTTAAATATTCAACTCAAATTCTTGTCAAATAAATCATTCTCTTACATGTATGTGCCCTAAAATTTTGTAATCCGTAGCACCGGTAACAACATCGCTCAAGTCCACAATATGCTAATAAAATTCCCTATCTCAAAAACTACTGAACCGATTTTGACGAAACTTGCAGTATTCTGTAAGTTAAACAATACTTAGTACAACAAAAAAGAATGACTTAAATCGGACTTGTAGTTCCAGAGATATGCGAACACAAACTAAATCAGTCGATGCCAACTCCAAGCCGTTGAGGAGTTGTACCTTCCATCATCAGCTCATCCACCTGAGATGATGATTATCAGATGCAAATACTTGAACAGATTTAGAAAATATATGAAAATGGTACTATGTGCCTATAAAATTTGAAGGTTGCCCTCGATTTCCCTGGGATTCCATCATCAGATCCTGACCTGATGATCATGGGACCAATTGGAAAGTATACCCTTTCAAACAAAAGAAAAATTTTCCAAATCGGTCCAGGCGTCTTCGAGAAATCGGGGAACATACATAAAAAAAAAAAAAAAAAAAAAAAAAAAAAAAAAAGATTCCGACGAATTGAGAACCTCCTCCTTTTTTTGAAGTCGGTTAAAAAGAGTAAAATAAAAAACTTTTTCAAAAAAAATGTAACCGCCTTCAAAAACAACCACAAAAAAGGGTAAAATAACCTAAAAAATAACTTTTCTTTCAGAAGTCGGTGGCAAAAAAACAATGAAATGAAAAAAAAACAAAGGCACCGACTTCTGAAAGAAAAGTTATTTTTTAGGTTATTTTACCCTTTTTTGTGGTTGTTTTTGAAGGCGGTTACATTTTTTTTGAAAAAGTTTTTTTGGGTTATCATCATCATTATCATCAGCCGGAAGACATCCACTGCTGAACATAGGCTTCTTTCTCCCTTAGACCACCACATCGAACGACAATCCGCCACTTGCATCCATCGGTTGGTTCGGTCCACGTTTTGGGTTGTGCACCCATTCTGTCAGCCTGTACTGACGAAAATCCACGGTGTTTTTCAATAGCCCTTTACTTTCCAGGGTCACGGGCTAATAAGACAGTCCCATGACCCAAAAATTATTTTTTTCCTAAACATATTTTTCCTACTCCTCCACTATTTTTTTCTGATTGATTTCGTTGCAGAATCCAAGACAGGTAAATTCATTCTCCGGGACACGTCGAGCTTCATTGTCTCGGCGCTTTTCTGGTGGTTGCCACTGTTGATTCTGGCTTTCAGGAGTTCCAGTGGTTTGGGAATAGTGTGGTGTGTTTGTCCCAAAAAAAAGTCCCATGATCCAACGGCACATGTGGAACAAGCCGCGCCGTTGACCTGGGCTTGGTTCATGATCAAATAGCGAGTCACCCATTACGTTTCCCGCGGTGGTTTGGCCGTGAGGTGGAAGCCGTCCTCGTCCTCACGCGTCCCGCCTTCTCCTTCGCTAGCATGACTGCTTTGCAGGAGGAGGTGACTGCTACCAATTCCGAATCGCCTTTGTTTAATTTTCGTTGTTTTAATTGGGAACAGCTGTACCATGTCCGTTTCTGGAACACCTGAGGCCTTGCCACAAGATCTTAACGCGATCCAGTTTAAGCTTTGGGAAAGAGACAGAGCTATACAAGTCGTCTAGCGCCATCTCTTTCCCACAGCCTAAACTGGATCGCGTTAAGAGTTCATGGTAGGCTACCAGACAACTTATATTATTGTTTCAGCCATATCAAAGCGAAAAGAAAGACAGTTGGTGGTTTTGGGTAAGTATATAATTATGACTTCATTTCCTCGTGTTGATCTATAGAAAATAAAATTACGGTACCATAGCCAGAGGGGGCAACCCCAACTGGAAGAGACCTGCAAGCGACGGGTAAAAAAAAAGGTAATTCGAAGTTCTAATTGTTATTGTTACAGACGTTTGTATCACAGCAGAACTGCACCCCAACGCCTGCGAGGAAGTCTGAAGATACCTGTTCTTGTGTTTCGTGCGCGTGAGTTTATTTTATTATATTTTAACGTGCCAGGCGCATTAACTTGTGTCATTAATTTCATCATCAATACTGTCAAAACGATGAAGGAAAACCTCTTGAGAAAACCGGCATGTCCGAGAACGAAAAATTCGAAGACATGTGACATCTACCAACCCCCTCGGCCCGCGTGGTGGATTATGACCCACTTCCTCTCACGGAGAGGAGGCCTGTGTCCCAGCAGTGGGGAGTTGGGATCATTATAGGCTAATGATGATAATCATTTAGTACATATTTACATATTACTATTGCATATGACGCCCCTTGGTAAGGCTGGTTGACAGACTTGTGAGATTTTGACTAACAGTAACTCCCTCTCATGCCATGTGGATTGATAGATGTCACATGTCTTCGAATTTTCGGTTCTAGGACATGCAGGTTTCTTCACATAACATTTTGTATTTTATGCGCAAATTGTACACCACAGACTACTTACAGTCTTGTTTCTCCCTCTTTTCCAAATCCATCCAAAGGTTGACTTGAAAAGATCGCTTTCACCCTATTTATAAGATCTTCTTTTTACCTGTAATTTGTATGGTGTGCATAATCAAGCGTATTTTATTTATCTACCAATCCTTCACCGTTTTGAGAGCAGTGATAATGAAATAAATTACACATAGTAATGCACCTATCTGGGTTCGAGCTTACGACCTATTCGGAGCCAATACCACTGGACCACTTCTACTAACTGCTCACCATTTTCAACAGCCTCAAAAAAATCGTCAGTTCCGAGTACGCCTGCATCTGCTGTCTCCTCCTTCTCTTCACAATATCCATCGTGGTGGCATTCCTCGTGGTCTTCAAAAGTGTCCCCTCCGGAGAAGAATGCCCTTGTAAGACCACCACTACCACCACCACATGCGCTCCTAAGTGTAAGGAGTGTAAAATGGGGGTCGTCGATAGTGAAAGACTGAAGAGAAAAATTGAGATGCTTAATAGTAAGAAGTTGGAAAAGGGTTTCGTGGGAGTGGACGAGTTTAGGAAGAATGATGAGTAAGTTGGTTCTTTTTATTTAAAATCTAAGTGTAAAATAACTCCGGAGTGCTAAGACAGGAAACCTCCACGTGCGCCCGTGGACTGGAGTTCCCGCTTGGATACGTCCGGGGGGAAGACCAGTTTATCGGGCCGGTGCACCCTGGGATGCGGGCAAAAACTCTTCCTTAGGCACTGTGTGCCTAAGGGGTCTCTTTGCCCGTATGCGAATAGCCTGTCGGGTGGACGCTCCAACACGTGTCCCTCTGAATAGCAGAGGGCTTGCGGACGGTGTGTAATGGGAAAGCTCGCCGTCCGACCAAGGATCAAGCCCGGGTCGGTGGCGCGTCGTGTTTCACGCGTCACCGACGGGGCTCCCTATTTATTTATTTATTTATTTATGGCACACCAACGACTTATTCACTAATACATTTTGGGGTAGTGTAACAATTTTCTTTATATCTAGAGTGAACTTGTCACTTACAGGTGTGCACAGCACTTACAGGTTACGAGTATAATAATAATTTACAGAGAGTGCATAACTGAAGCTAACAATCATTTAAAAAGAACAACATGAAAATGAATTTAAAATTAACAATAAAAATAGGAATAAGAAATAAATCTAAATCTTGTCTTAAAGTATGTAGATAATTGTAATGAATTTTATAAAATTTTAACTTTGGCCACTGTAGGTTAATAACAATTGTGTGCGAAAATGCGATAGCTTGTTGGAGAAGATATCTCCCTATGGGGCCAAATGCCTGCTGGGGGTCGCGGATTTTTTCTTAATCCAGGATACTGTGGTCCCGGAACGTAAAGGGCATCCCAAGGAACACGGGTGGATTTTAGTCAGTAAGAGTCTGACAGTCCCTTCCGCCCCACCCAGGGCGGGAGGACTCATTGGATGATATTGCCACCCATAAAAAAAAGTGATAAATAACTCCGGAGTCTCGGGACTATCGAGTACCCGTGGACCGTAAAGGGCTATTGAAGGACACCGTGGATTTTAGTCAGTACAAGTCTGACAGTCCCTCCTAAGTGCCCTGGGTGAGTGGACTCATTTAATGATTATTTTTTTCATTTTATTAAGAAAAAACTTTTTCAAAAAAGTAACCGACTTCAAAAACAACAACAAAACAAAAAGGGTGAAATAACCTAATTATTAATAACTTCTTTCGGAAGTCGGTGGCCACCGACTTACTTATGCCTTGTAATCCGTCACAACATATATAAATCCATATTTCTAAAACTACTAAACCCATTTTGATGAAACTTACAGTGTACCCTAAGTTGAAAAATACCTAGTACAACAAAAAAAGAATTACTTAAATCGAACTTATTAGTTCCGGAGATATGCGTGCACAAACATAAAAACATACATACATACATACGTACACTTGTAAAATTTGGCACATTTGTTCAGACACTGATATAGACTAACATATATGAAAACTGGGCAGTTCTGATAATATTACATACATACGGGTCGAATTGATAACCTCCTTTTTTTTGAAGTCGGTAAAGATACTTCAAAAATCATAATAATCAAATGAGTCGAAACCTGTAGTGCCTTAGTCGTGGGTGGACCGCTAGAAGATTCCAAGGTGATGAAGATGTAGTTGTGATGATTAACAGACTATGTTGTTCACAGCAAGGGTTATGAAGACATACCACCTGGACCTATTGATATCCCTGGAGTGTCCGGAATTGGTACGTAAAAACATACGTACTGTAATTATTATAGAAGTAACAAAAGACGAATAAAGTACCTAAATTATGCAATAAATTGGTGCGATGTAAAATAGTCATCAGTAAATCACCACCAAAGGATTGATTGACGATAAGGTTGGCACAGTTTAGAGGTAAAGTATTCAACTGCTCGGGCACGCCGCAATCGCGACGGCAAGACCCCTCTTTGAGGAGTGGCTGGAAAGGCGTCACGGCGTCCTGACTTACCGCATGACGCAGGTCCTCACCGGACACGGAAGTTTCGGGAGGTACCTGTGTCGGATAAGGAGGGAAGACACGCCTGTGTGTCACCACTGCGAAGATCGCCCGGAGGACACAGTAGAGCATACGGTGCAGGACTGCCCAGCTTGGGCAGAGCACCGTGTCCTACTTACGACGGCGATAGGCGGAGACCTCTCGCGCCCGGCATTGGTCGAGGTCATGCTGCGGGGCGAGACGGAGTGGGAAGCAGTCGCCTCCTTCTGCGAAGCAGTCATGCTCGCGAAGGAGGAAGCGGACCGCGAGAGGGAGAGGACAGCGTCCTCCCTCCGCCCCAGCCGCAGTGGTAGACGCCCGCGGCGACGGAAGTCGCAGGGCGATCTCCGGCCACCGTAGGCGCGGGCATGCGGGCGGCGAGTAATGGGCAACTCGCCGCCCGACCATGGACCATGCCCGGGTCGACGTCGCGTTGTGTTCCACGCGCGCCTCAAAGAACGTCAGCAAGATGACGGGGGCCCCCCCCTCTAGCGGGCCAAAGCCTGCCGGGGTCGCGGGACTTATTCCATTGCCGTGACTCTGGAACGTAAAGGGCTAATGAAGGACACCGTGGATTTTAGTCAGTACAAGTCTGACGGTCCCGCCCTGCCCTGGGTGGGAGGACTCATTTGATGATTTTACCACGATAAAAAAAAGTATTCGACTGCTGCGCAGCGTGTCGCGGGTTCGATCCCCGCACGGAACAAATTTTGTATGGCCCGTAGGTAGTTGTTCCGGGTCTATACGTGAGTTGGACACTGGAGAAAATCCTAATTTCTTTGCTGAATAAAATCCGGAACAAAGATATTCGACCTAGAATCAGAGTCACTGACATAGCTCTTCTAACTAACTTTTTATTCCTTCAGATTTCGGGCCGAGTTTTCGAGAGCTGGTGAGTGATAGCTTTTATCTTTTTTTATAATTAAAATAATGTAAGTATTTTTTGTTTTACAATCTTTTAAATACAACTCGATTTCTACAAAAAAAAAATATTACTAATAATTTTCATTTTTTTAAATACTGAATTAATGAACCTAATTATGATTAAAATTACTAACAAAGAGCCACAAAAAATTTATCCACATCGCTGTCAACGAGATAAGTGCCCAGAACGCTGGCAGCATGACCAAGAAATAGGCTAGTAACTTACTCAAACAGTTTACGAAAACAGTTTGAAATCAAATAAAATGATGTCTTAATTATTTTGTTATCTTTAAAAATAGAAAAATAAAAATTAAATCACAACATTGCGACAGAGACTCAAATACAACGGAAAAAAAAAACAAAAAAAACTACCGTACTAATTCGTCACCAAAGAAAACCGTCTAAAATCCTTGAAGCCAGCCATTATTTTCAATAGCAACACCTTCGCAATTCCCCAAGGTGTTGCCAGCAAATAAATAACACGCATTTCATGGTAGTTTTGGGAAGCATTTTTCTCAATCAGTCTGTGTGTTTTTTTTTTGTGTTAAGATCTTTTTTTGGTTACGTTGAGAAATTGCCTGTTAGTATTTTTTCAAGCATCTTAATTGTTTTCATCCACATTCTCATTTCATGTGTTTATTAAAGTATTAGTTTATGCCCGCGGCGTTTTGTACTTGATAATATTCGGAGCGCTACGAGGAATACCTCCTATTCTAAAAGTGATCATGCATTTTATGAAACCCGCGGACCCCATCGTCTGTAGTAGTATAATAAGAATTAATTTTAAAGGTACGTTTCGAATACAGGGTAATCTTTATGTGGTACGGGAATTTTAGTATGTTAAATTATATACTTCTATAGTCTACGAGTATACTCTATTAGGTACTAATATTATAAAGAGGTAAAATTAGATACATAACATGATACTTGTTTTTCCGAATGCGCAAAGACGTATTGATGTTGGCTGTAGTTTCTGGAGTATCTTTGAAAGACACCGTGGGCCTGGAACAACAATGATACATTAAAAAAAATTCTTTATACAACTTCCCCACGTACCGTTACCGGCACTAAAACACCTAATATTGCTAATTTTCAAACATGTTATTGATAACGGAACCTAAAAAAAATAATCTGCACTAATGCTATAAAGAGCAAATACATTAGTATTTTTGTGTGTGTATGTTTGTACCTAATGAATAAACTGAAAAACGACTGTGCTGATTTCAAAAATGTTTACTTTAAAAAGCTACATTCGCTCTGAGTAACATTGGCTATAGGTAATTAGGTACTGAGAGCAGTGGTATCGGCCTCAACTTACGAGTAGTAGGTCGTGGGTTCGAACCCCATCAGGCGCATTACTTTGTGTAATTTATTTCAACACCTCTGCTCTCAAAATGGTGAAGAAAAACATCGTGAGGAAACCGGCATGTCCTAGAACCAAAACTTCGAAGACATGTGACATTTACCAACCCGCACTGGGCCCGTGTGGTAGATTACGGACGACTCCCTCTCACAGAGAGGAGGCCTGTGTCCCAGGAGTGGGAACATTTATAGGCTGATGATGATGATGATGATGAATTAGGTACTTATATCATGTCCACCCGTGTAAAGCCGGCACGGGCCGCTAGTCTTTAAATAATTTCAATAGAACTTTGATTACATTGAAACCCCACAACTATTTAAAATTAGGTCAGTATGGGGTGATTTTTACCCCAGATTTAATTCTACAGTATATTATTATAATTTTCTATTAAATTTGACCTACAAATCGTTTGTATAAGTCTCCCTTGGATGTACAGTCGGTGTAATATCATCCCTTGACGAAGGGTGGCAAGAAGGACTGGTATAGTTCATGTGTTGAGTGTTGGTCGTTGTTTTGAGTGATTGCAGAGAGAGAGAGAGAGAGAGAGAGAGAAAGAGATAGAATAAAATATTTTATTAAAATACGTTTCATTTTATGAAACACAGTTTCCATAGCAAACGGGTGCTTTAAATTGACTTTGCATTATTTTTGTTATTAAATAGAATACAGTTTATTCCCCACACGAAATATGAAAGGTATTATGTATTTTTAATTTATGACATTATTTACTGCGATTTTGAAGCATTATCTTCGAAAGCACACTAAATAATGTCATAAATCATTTTTTTGGAATTCCCCTCGTTATTTGTAAACTAGTACTTTTAAAAATAATTTGCCATCTTCCGGCTTCCGGCGGACGTCTTCCAGCTGATGATGATGATGACTTTTTGCAATTGACATCTTAATCTAGTCTGAACTGTAATGAGAATATTATATTAAGTTCTAGATAAATTTTGTTGCTCAATTACATCAGAACGGCTTAACGGGTCTTGATGAAATTTGGCCCAGAGATAGTATACAGTCTAGAATAATAATAATAATAATCCACAAATATCACACAACGCCATCTAGTCCCAAGCTAAGCAGAGCTTGTGTTATGGGTACTAGACAACTGATGAACATACTTATATATTTCTAAATACATACATTATTATAGATAAATTACACCCAGACACAGAACAAATGATCGTGCTCATCACACAAACATTTGTCCTGGGTGGGAATCGAACCCACGACCTCCAGCATAGAAGTCGGGGTCACTAACCACTAGACCAATAGGCCTGTCGTTTGTCATTAAACCTGTTTTACGCCACTCCTCTCTTTCCGGACTACACTCACAAACTCATTGTTTTTCCTCGTCAGTACAGATCATTGTAGTCTCCATTATATCTGCCGGTCCCCTCCGCTTTGTCTGCGTGATGTATTAGTCGCCAGACGCATTTGAAGCCTTTAAAATATTACCTAGTCTTTGTGAAGTTTGACTGGACCGCCATGTTTTAAAAATGTTGTCTGGGTTTTGATTTCGTACGACTGTTTAGTTACGACCTTATGCAAGTTTTGCTCTTTTTTTTTAGCGTGGTAAAATCATCAAATGAGTCCTCCCACCCCGTGGCAGGGCGGGAGGGACTGTCAGACTTGTACTGACTAAAATCCACGGTGTCCTTCAATAGAAAGAAAGAAAGAAGAAGAAAGAAATAACATTTATTGGTCACAGACAATAGCCCTTTATGTTCCGGGGTCAGGGTAATGAAATAAGTCCCGCGACCCTGGCAGGATTTGGCCCTCTAGAGGGGGGCCCCGTCATTATGCTGACGCTCTTTGAGGCGCGCGTGGAACACACCACGCCGTCAACCCGGGCATGGTCCATGGTCGGGCAATGCAAGTTTTGCTAGAGATAAAAGCAAATAAGTTTGAAATGTTGAGAGCAGTGGTGGCCCAGTGGTATCGGCCTCGACTTACAAATAGTAGGTCGTGGGTTCGAACCCCGTCAGGCGCATTACTTTGTGTAATTTATTTCAACACCACTGCTCTCAAAACGGTGAAGGAAAACATCGTGAGGAAACCGGCATGTCCTAGAACCAAAAATTCGAAGACATGTGACAGATGTCACATGTCTTCGAATTCGGATTGGTAGATTACCAATCCGCACTGGGCCCGCGTGGTAGATTACGGCCCACTCCCTCTCACAGAGAGGAGGCCTGTGTCCCAGCAGTGGGAACATTTATAGATAGGCTGATGATGATGATTGAAATGTTTAGTAGTCAGTACGTTATCGTGACCCTGAAACATTAAGGGCAATTGAAGGAATACTATGTTTTTTTGTAAGTATACCTAAGTCTGACATTCCCTTGCGCTCTACACTGGGCGTGAGGATTGATTTGATGATTTTACCACCTAAAAACCTCCAGAATGTAATGAACACTTTGCTGAAAACCGCCACAAAATCCGTTCAGCCGAGGTATTCCACTATGCACACCCAAAAGAAGCACACCCAGACGAAGCCCACCTAAAGTATTCCACTTAGCCCACCCGTAGGTGGGCTTCTAAATAAAAATTTAAATTAATTAATTTCCTATTCCACGAAGCACACCTACGAATATCGCATCACATAGTGCGGGGACTAAGAAATAAAAATGTCGATAGGAGAAAATAATTATTATTTAAAAGACGTAGCATCTTTCAGTTTCATTATAATAATGTGACACAATATTTGTCATTTTTGTAATCTTACGATTGGAAATCACAGATTATTTCATAATTATATTTCCAAAAAAAAAAAAACAAAAAAAATACTATTTTTCTATTATGTTCCTTTTTTAGGGTTCCGTAGCCAAATGGCAAAAACGGAACCCTTATAGATTCGTCATGTCTGTCTGTCTGTCTGTCTGTCCGTGTATGTCACAGCCACTTTTTGTCGAAAGTATAAGAGCTATCCTGTTGAAACTTGGTAGAAAGATGTATTATGTGAACCGCATTAGGATTTTCACACAAAAATCAAAACAAAACAAATTTTGGGGGTGCCCCCCATACTTATAATTGAAACTCAAAAAAAAATTTTTCACCAAACCCATACGTGTGGGGTATCTATGAATAGGTCTTTAAAAATGATATTGAGGTTACTAACATATTTTTTTTCTAAACTGAACAGTTTGCGCGAGAGACACTTCCAAAGTAGAAAAAGTGTGCCCCCCCCCCCCCCCGTAACTTCTAAAATAAGAGAATGATAAAACTAAAAAAAGATATATAATGTAGACCTCGACCAAAACTACCAACGAAAATTGGTTTGGATGAGATACAGTTAGCAGTTTTTGAGATATAGTACATTTTCAAAAACCGCAAATATAACTTTGCCATTCATACAAATACTATGAAAAACAAAGTTATTTTTATTGTTTGTGTATATTACTTACTAATCTCAATATAATTATATCTCTAATCTATGCTTGCTGCTACGGAACCCTTCATGGGCGAGTCCAACTCGCACTTGGCCGGTTTTTATTCTTAATAAAATCACAGATTGTTTCATACTTACGCAATAAAAACTTGGAAAAATATCAAAAACTTTGTAAATATAGTTTTCCATGGAGATCTATGTTGAAGTTTTCTTGTAGCTACATCTTTAGTGAGTAATAAAAATACTTTACTTTAACATAAAAAAATCACAGATTGTTTCATAATTACAATAAAAACTTGGACAAATATCAAAAAACATTGTAAATATAGTTTTCCATAGAGATCTTTGTTGAAGTTTTCTTATAGCTACCTGTTTCGTGAATAATAAAATACCCTACTTTAACATAAAAAAACTTTTTCAAAAAAGTAACCGACTTCAAAAACAACAACAAAACAAAAAAGGGTGAAATAACCTAATTAATAACTTCTTTCGGATGTCGGTGGCTTTATTTTTTATTTCATTGATTTTTAGCCATCGACTTGCGAAAGAAGTTAAACAAAAATAAGAAAACTTCAACTTAGATCTCTATGGAAAACATACATAACATATTAGAAAAATAGGTTTTTTTTTTTGTTTTTTTTTTTTTGGAAACATAGTTATGAAATAATCTGTGATTTCCAATCGTAAGATTACAAAAATGACAAATATTGTGTCACATTATTATAATGAAACTGAAAGATGCTACGTCTTTTAAATAATAATTATTTTCTCCTATCGACATTTTTATTTCTTAGTCCCCGCACTATGTGATGCGATATTCGTAGGTGTGCTTCGTGGAATAGGAAATTAATTAATTTAAATTTTTATTTAGAAGCCCACCTACGGGTGGGCTAAGTGGAATACTTTAGGTGGGCTTCGTCTGGGTGTGCTTCTTTTGGGTGTGCTTAGTGGAATACCTCGTTCAGCCAAACGCGAGATAATCGCGGACGAACATACATACATACATACAAACAAACATACAGGTCGAACTGAGAACCTACTTTTTTTTTGAAGTCGGTTATAAATAGGCCCTGTCACAATATTCTATAGATTCTAACAGTATTTTTATTCATTTCATTATTTATTAGTTACATTTTTAAATATTTTAACAAAAACAAAAAAAAAAACATTTGAAAATATAAATAATAGTGGCACACTGGTATCGGGAACAGGGTCCAAGCTACCTGTGGTCAGGGCTCCAGAGAAAGGAACCTCCTAACAATGCGCGCCGTGTCCAGAAGAACTGCGCTCTGAATCAGGCCCTTGAACCAGCTGCCTAATCGAAAGCCCCCTTAGATGTATACAATACTATTATTACAGAATATACGCAATTTTCCAGATTTTGAAAAATCAAACCATTTACGGATTAATTTATGGACTTCATTCATTGTGAAAACATTTTTGAAATCGGCAAAGTAGTTTTTGAGTTTATTCATTACAAACATACACACACACACAAATACAAATCTTTATTCTTTATAATATTTTACTCATTAAAATAATGCTCAATTTTTTTTTCTAATTCACCACTATTATTTAAATTGGATTATGAAATAAAAAAAAATCATTTTTATTTTACCCTCTTGACATAATCTTAAATCGCTACGAGTAGTTACGACACCCATGAGACAAAATTAAATGATCTATTTCTATCCAGAGAAAACAAAAAAAAAACTTCAGAAACCCATAACTCACTCGTACTCTCTAAAAACACTTATAACACCATAAAATATAATAAAACCACATACCATGGGAAACACATTTTAGACTTATAAGAATCTATTTTGCAATCCCATTGATAAACATAACAAACTTAAAGTATTCCGCTCACTGAAAAGTCACACCTGAAAACCCACCTTATTTTTGAAACGACAAAGTTCAAAATCATATTGGTAGTTTTGTAATTTTTTACCAGACGATATTGAACCTTAATGTGTGAGCGATAAAGTTGTGGTAGAAAATGATGGTAGTATTGGTAGGTTGGTAGATTTTAAATCTACCCTCTTATATGCGATAAATATCGGTACATTATGCTTCGAGGCAGGAGAGTCAATTGGTAGACGTCTTAAGTGTATACAGGGTGGTTTATTTTAGTATATTTGCATAAACATCCATATGATTATTTGGATAAGTCTCCACAGCTCAGAAAACATCTCTGAAATCAAAGAAGGATTAAAAGCACACGGACACGAAGTAAGGCAACTCATAAATGTACGTCATAGAAACACAAAAGAACCCTTACCCCTATTTTATGTAGACCTGGAACCAAAGAGTAACAACAAAGATATTTTCAAGATAAAATATCTAAATCATATGAAAGTATCTATTGAAGCACCTTACAAGAAACAAGAAATTCTGCAATGTAAAAGATGCCAAAGGTTCGGTCATTCCAAAAACCAATGTTACCGGCCATTCAGGTGCGTCAAATGTGGAGACGATCACCCTACCACCAGCTGCTCTAAAACAAGAGAAACAGATGCCACTTGCGCAAACTGTCAAGAAAAACATCCAGCTAGCTATAGGGGATGCATAAAATATAAGCAGTACAAAGAGCACTTATTGAAAATCCAACCAAAACCACCACATAAGAATACAAACCAAATGCCCGAAATTAACAAATCGCAGCCAAGAAAATCCAAAACCCATTACAGAACAACCTCAACTTACGCTGAAATGGCTAAAAGTAGAACGGAAAAAATAACTGAGCCAGACCAATTACCTCAAACGCAACAATTAAGTGACATCTTGGAACAAATGTTCAACAGAATGCAAACTATGATGCTAAACATAGTAGACAACATGATGGATCGATTCATCCAGCTTATGAGCAGCCAAATTAAGAAATAAACTTGACCTTAAAATAATCACATGGAACGCCAACGGACTGGTCGCTCGACGACCTGAGCTGGAAATGTTTCTTCATATGAAAAAAGTTGATGTGGTATTAATATCTGAAACAAGGTTTACCAGCAAAAGCTACATCTCAATTAAGGGATACACTGTTTATGCTACCAACCACCCATCGGGAAATGCGCATGGAGGAACGGCAGTCATTGTAAAATCAAATATAAAACATCACCCGCTTGAAGCCTTTTCAACAGACAAGATACAAGCCTCTCTTATTAAAGTTCATGACAATAGCTCAGACATTACCCTTGCGGCAGTTTACTGCCCTCCTAAACACCAAATAACAAAGGAAGACTATAAAGACTTTTTCTCTATGCTCGGACATCGCTTTATAATTGGAGGTGATTGGAATGCAAAACACCTATACTGGGGCTCCAGACTTACAACAACTAGAGGAAGACAGCTCTATCAAGCCGTGAAAGATCTCAATCTTGACTGCTTGTCTACTGGAGAACCTAGCTATTGGCCGACAGATCCACGGAAGACTCCCGATCTACTGGATTTCTTCATATCTAAAAACATTGCAAACAACAACACTAAAACAGAAACCGACTTTGACCTCATTTCAGACCACTCTGCTATTGTTCTATACGTATCTAGTAAGATAATACTAACAGAAGCACCACACAAAATATACAATAGGAATACCAACTGGGAAAAATATCAGGATATCATCACAACTGAGATACAGCTCAAGGTCTCATTGAAAACGTGTGACGAAATAGAACGGGCTATAGAAGGACTAAACAAACTAATTCATGACGCGGCGAACAGATCCACATCTCACCAGAAATCGAGAACTGCAAAAGAGCATGTGTACCCTGAATTCATCAAGGACTGCATAAACGAAAGACGTAGACTCCGCAGAGTTTGGCACAACACTCACTATCCTACAGACAAGACAGCCTTCAATAAAGCTTCGCAACAACTGAAAACTCTAATCAAAGAATTGCAAAACGAGAACCTACAATCATACCTCGCAAATATGACACACACCAGTGATACAAATTACTCGTTATGGAAGGCTACCAAAAACATGAAGCGTCCCAAACAACAAGCTACCCCACTAAGAACAAAAACTGGGTCTTGGGCTCGCTCTGATAGTGAAAAAGCTAACACTTATGCTGATCACCTACATAAAGTTTTCGAACCACTTCCCAGCAGTAATCAACATCTGGACACCGAAATAGAGGAATACCTAATGTCACCTACCCAAATGTGCTTACCACTTAAACATGTGACACTAAATGAACTGAAAAGGGAAATCCTAAAACTCCAAGAAGGGAAATGCCCTGGCTATGACCTTATTGATGCTACACTTTTGAAACACCTTCCAAAAAAAGGAATACTTCTCATACTCGCTATCTTCAACGCATGCTTAAGATTGTCCTTATACCCAAGCCAGTGGAAAATAGCCCAGGTAATAATGATACTGAAACCGGGTAAACCTGCTCAAGAAGTGTCTTCTTATCGACCTATCAGCCTACTTCCGGTTATTGGTAAACTACTGGAAAAGATTATACTAAATAGAATGAGGGAACACTTAGCAAAGATAATTCCAACACACCAGTTCGGATTTAGAGAAGGCCACGGCACTGTCGAACAAGTGCACAGGCTGGTTGACGTCATAAGCAGAGCGATGGAAAATAAGCAATATTGCTCCGCAGTCTTCCTGGATATTAGCCAAGCATTCGACAAGGTTTGGCATAATGGGCTACTCTTCAAAATTAAAAAAATGCTACCACACTCTTTCTACCACATGATAAAATCTTATCTTGAAAAAAGATGCTTCGAAGTAAAATGTAATACCGAAACTTCACAAATGCACGAAATTAAGTCTGGAGTTCCACAGGGTAGCATACTGGGACCAGTTCTTTATTTAATATTCACAGCAGACCTACCCACTCATGCGAACACAATCATAGCGACATACGCAGATGATACCGCACTTCTATCGACCAATGATAATCCTGATACCGCATCCGAATACCTCCAGTCACACCTGACACTCATCCAAACATGGTTCCAGCAGTGGCGTATTAAAGCCAACACAGATAAGTCAGCCCAAGTAACTTTCACACTAAGAAGAAAAACCTGCCCACCTGTGAAACTTTTCGATACAGTGATCCCACAATCAGATGACGCCAAATACTTAGGTATTCACCTCGATCGTCGACTCACTTGGCGTAAACATATATGGACTAAAAGGAAACAACTAGACAGCAAATTCCGCAGTATGTACTGGCTCATCGGACGTAAGTCGAAATTGACAGGTGCCAGTAAAATGGCTATATATAAATCTATACTTAAGCCTATATGGACTTACGGTATCCAGCTCTGGGGCACAGCCAGCCATAGTAACATTGAAATACTTGAAAGGTTTCAAAGCAAAACAATGAGAGCCATGTTCAATATTCCACCACACATAAGCAACAAATATGTTAACCTAGATTTAAACCTAAGGACCGTGAAAGACGAAATCGAGATATACAGCAAGAAATATCAATTCCGACTGAACCAACATATAAATGAGCTAGCTGCCAAACTGCATGAAGAGGGCAGTCTAAGATTCTCTCGCCTTAAGAGGAACAGTATATCTAAATTAGCGACAAGATTCGCAGACAAAATATGAGAATTTGTACCGTTGGGTGCACATCTCTGCTAACAATACAATAGCTGATGAAAATCTGACAGCATATTAGATTATTGTTGAACAGAAACAGATCGCTAAGTAGCAGGATATATAATAAAAAAAAAAAAAAAAATTTGGATAAGTGGTCTAGAGATCGTTACTGTTAAATACGAAGTCCTAGGTTCGATTTCAAGGCCAGGTAAAGTATTTTTGATTTTTTTCAATAGAAGCCATTGCACAGAGTCTGGATTTGTGACTGATTGAAGGCTACCTCATCAGGATCATTCGCGTGTAATGTAACATTACAAAATCGAATTAGAGCATTACATTACACGACATTACTACCTCTTAACCTGTCGAGCATTCGCGTGTAATGTCACGTATGCTGCACTCTGGACACATTTATTTACAAGTGAAACACCTTGAAGCAAGATGTATGACGAGGCATAATACCTACATTACACGTTCTTAAACGTTACATGGCAAATGTTCCCAATGAGGGAGCGCTTTTGAACATGAGATTTAAACTTAGCTTGCAAAATGTTGGTGTAAATACGCTTCATCCAGGGTCAAAGAATACATTTCATGATTCATCATCATCATCATCATTTCAGCCATAGGACGTCCACTGCTGAACATAGGCCTCCCCTTTAGATCTCCACATATACCGGTTGGAAGCGACCTGCATTCAGCGTCTTCCGGCGACTTTTATAAGGTCGTCTGTCCATCTCGTTGGTGGACGTCCTACGCTGCGCTTGCTAGTCCGCGGTCTCCACTCTAGTACTTTTCGACTCCATCGGCCATCTGCTCTGCGAACAATATGGCCTGCCCATTGCCACTTCAGCTTGCTAATCCTTATTTCATGATCACCCACTAAAAATAATGAAATGGAAATGGGCAAGAATTCCTATTGCCATTTTTTATCGCACCAACCGATCGATGCACCCAATTTACCAAAGCCACTGTTGCATCACCGAAAACAATACGATATCACGTCCCAAAAATCCAATAATAAAACTCTTCAAGTTATAACACCCTGTATCTCTAAGGGCGGCTACAAATCATGCTCGGTCGCGACACCATAAGACCTGGCGTCCCGTGAGTAGGAGGCCTTAAATGATTTGTGGCCGCGAGACGATACTAACTCTTTTTTCTTGGTTTGTTTAGATTTATTTGTCTTTATATAGAGGGGTTCTGTTGTCTTGGATGGAAAAGTTGAGTTCGTGTTAGTTTGTTTGATTGGTTGAGTGGGAATGTGCCGTTTTTTTAATTGATTATTATCATCGAATGAGTCCTACTACCTAGGGCAAGGGCGGGAGGGACTGTCAGACTTGTACTGACTAAAATCCATCCTCTTTCCTTCAAGCTTTTTTTTTTTAATCTTACTCCACCTACAATCTGGCGCCTATGTAACACAACCACATTCATACCAGTTCTCGCTTATATTCCGCTCGTACTTTCATTCTTCATACTATATCTTTCTTACTTTCATCCACTTTTATACCTATGGGTGGGATGCCCATTTATGCTATCTATGCTACTTATATTTTTTTTTTATTTATTAAGGGGCAAATGACATTTTTCAGCTGTTTTTTATTGATACATAGTACCTTAATATCCTATTTTTCTAACAATACTTACTATTCTTATTTCTATCTTAAAACTTTGTTACTATTCTAGTATTATCTTCCTTATACGAGTATTTAAAACAATTACATTGCTCTTAATTCTAAGCTATGCTAATACATTTTCTTGGTGTTAGTTCTTAAGATTCCTTCAAGCTTATTCCCTCGCCTTTCTGTCAATGTTCAACATCAGATTGTGAATATGAACAATCAGCACATCATCATCATATGGGAGTGTACTCTTTGGCAGAACGAACGCAATATTATGTTGGATACTGTTCAGACTCCATCTGGAGTCATTTACTATTCGGACCTTGTGGAAACTCCTACAAACTTCCGTGCGTTTCAGCGTTTTTGCCATACCTTTTATTGGAATCAAATATAACAGCTCACAATTTAGGACCCTTTAATATTAGTAGTCATTTTTACCCGTGGTGCAAAGCAACTGAGCTTCTCCCAGTTGTAATGTCCCTTTGTGCCTTTGGCCTTGTTTTGTTCTCTCCTGCTTGCATGAAGGGAAGTGGAAACATATTTTTCCTACTCCTCCACTATTCTTTTCTGATTAATTTCGTGCAGGATCCAAGACAGGTAAATTCATTCTCCGGGACACATCGAGCTTCATTGTCTCGGCGCTTTTCTGGTGGTTGCCACTGTTGATTCTGGCTTTCAGGAGTTGTGGGAATAGTGTGGTGGGTTTGTCCCAATGACTGAAATCCACGGTGTCCTTCTACAGCCCTTTAGGGTCCGGCGCGGCGCTACGGTTACCCGATAGTCACGCGACCAGTGTGAAATGTTTTAGAAGAGATTTTTTCTAATAATTATAGTAAAGTTTACTATAAAGCTTCATGAGATTATTGGGTAGATGTTTGAGTTATGCTGAAGAGTTGCCCAATATGCCTAAACACAGAAATACACACCTGGCTAAGAAGTAGCGGAATTAAAGCAAGCCAGACATTTTAAAGATACGATTTTTTAAAGCAAAAATACTGTCCTTTGAGACATCTCGAAATCTTCAAACGTCTAAATTTAAATATTTAAAGTGGAAAAGTTATTAAGCCAGATCATTTATTTACAAAAATATTTTAAATATTCGTATTCCTGATTTAATACTAATAGCAACTTGCCTGTTGCACAAACAAGTACAAACAAGTTACTGTCGAACGTGTCCAGAGGATGCGAGTGGTTACCGCGAGTTGTGTCCGAAAGAACAGGCAAGTGCAAGCAAAACATGTTGAAGTAACTCGGATGTGAACTACTGTCCAACTTTCACGTACGAGTTACTCGCAGGATACGTCCAAACAGTACGAGTTAAGTACTTCAGTGCAGATAATTGGCAGGCTAACTCGTACGCGAACTCGCACTTTGTAAACTAGCCATTACTTGTTGCCGAATGCACTCGCAAATAAACCTATATAGAAACAAGTCAAGAAAGTTGGCCATTTTGAATAATCATCAT
Source organism: Agrotis exclamationis (assembly GCA_950005045.1). Classification (NCBI taxonomy): domain Eukaryota; kingdom Metazoa; phylum Arthropoda; class Insecta; order Lepidoptera; family Noctuidae; genus Agrotis; species Agrotis exclamationis. The sequence continues at coordinate 12,191,995 of OX465444.1, forward strand.
TATCATTATCAGCCTATAAATGTTCCCACTGCTGGGACACAGGCCTCCTCTCTGTGAGAGGGAGTGGGAATCTACCACGCGGGCCCAGTGCAGATTGGTAGATGTCACACTCTCTTCGAATTTTTGGTTCTAGGACATGCCGGTTTCCTCACGATGTTTTCCTTCACCGTTTTGGGAGCAGGGTGATTAAATAAATTACACAAAGTAATGCGCCTGACGGGGTTCGAACCCACGACCTACAACTCTTAAGTCGAGGCCGATACCACTGGGCCACCACTGCTCAATTTGAATAATACTGAACGGAACTCTCAACAAAATTTTGATACACTATTTTTTTTACCTTATCAAACTCTACCGGGTGTTTCTGCCTACCCTGCTTTAGCACAAGTATTTAGTGGTAATACAAACGTTTTAAAGGTATACTGTGAAAACCGTCTGCCACCGAAACGACGACGACTGTTTATTTTTTTTTGATTTTAGTCGTAATGTTGCAGTTTAAGAGCTAGGGCGCTGTTTTGTATTACCATTTGTAAATAGTATTTTTTTGCTGAGATTCCAATATTATTTTAGTCAAGGAAAGCTACAGTTTGAAATACGTTTTACTTTAAGAATGTTAAAAATCCTTTTTATTTCAAACATATAAAAGATTTTGCTACAAAAACAAACAGACAAGCAGAATAATTTTAAACAATGCAATATTTAATGTATTTAGGTTTTACTGATTTTATATAAATTAATTATTATGTGCGGAAAAACGTGGTGTTAAAAACCACTCAGCTATTTTAACAACTGAGCTATTGCATTTAAAATGTTTTTCAACGTATTTTATTTAGCTTGCCCTGTTTTCTCTGTGTTGATAGGTTAACCTTTAGAATTTGTTATATTTATCGTAAATATTATTTTTATTCATAAGTTCGGATCCACGGCATAATAATTCTCGAAAACGTTTGCTAACCTGACACTGTTTTCCTAAAGTGGGTAAAGAAGTTTAATCTAAGTTAACGATGAAACGACAAAACTTCACCCTACCTCCTTGCCTATAGTATATTGCCGCGAATGCAAGTTCAACTCAGTTCGGACGACATTTTTTATACCTCGCCAGTCCCTTTGTGCGGCGCGTAATGATAGTCTGATGTTTTGCCATTGTTGCTCTCAACTCCTGGTCTGTAAGTACTTATTCTAGAAATTTTGTAGAGTTTTAGATTGGTGCTGAATAGTCCTGATGTCTTGCAAAACTGTGAAATATTTCTATAGTTGGTCGGATTGTAAAAGTGTCTGTAACAAGGTGGTTTCAAAAAAATCTTTGAAACAAGCATAACTTTGTTGTTTTAAAACAATACAAGCATCAATTGAAAGCAGTGGTGGTCCGAGTATCGGCCTCGACTTACGAGTTTAAACCCAACCAGGCGCATTACTTCGTGTAATTTATTTCATCACCACTGCTCTCAAAACGGTGAAGGAAAACATCGTGAGGAAACCGACATGCCCTAGAACCAAAAATTCGATAACATGTGACATCCACCAATCCGCACAGCCATTGAAAAATTTATAGGCTGATAAAGAATGACTGAATGACATGCATCTATATAAGAATAAGAATCAGCGTGTCAAACGCTCCCAAAATGTTTTACAGCCTTTTCAAATAGTTCCGTTCAATAAAATCACCAGGAACAGTTAGAGCAGAGGCGTAGCTACCGCCGTATCAGCCGTATCAATTAAACGGGTCCCCCAAATGTCAAGCGCCCCCGAAGATTGGAATAAAGTAAAAATATAAAATGCTACTCTTAAATGAAAATTTATCGCAGCTATAAAGCTCCAATTTTATCGATCTCCTAACATAGCACAATTTTCAAAAAGGCTATATGTACAACTACATATAGCCTGATCGATTGATCGTCGCGACGATCAATCGATCAGCATTCTCAATTTTCTAGCTACCTTCATAATTTTTTCACCATAATAATTTTCACCATTTTGTAGGTATTTTGTTACATTTTTTTATCATTCGTTAATTGCAACTCAATCCCCGTACCCTTAAGTACCTATTTCCCTGCCTTGGGATCTGGAGGCGACTGCCCTCCAGCGCGTCTATGAGTGGGCGCGTGGAGGCGCGGCGGTGCCGCAGAGATTTCTCGTTGCCCCGACAAGTCGAGGCGCGGCGGGAAGAGGTCCGGCGCGATCTCAGGGCAGTGTGGAGGGAACGACTGTCGCAACCGAGGTTCGGGCACGCCGCGATCGCGGCGGTAAGACCTCTCTTTGATGAGTGGCTGGAAAGGCACACAAGGACACGGTGGAGCATACGGTGCAGGACTGCCCCGTTTGGGCAGAGCACCGCCGTGTCCTCACGGCAGCGATAGGCGGAGACCTCTCGCGCCCGGCATTGGTCGAGGCCATGCTGCGGGGCGAGACGGAGTGGGAAGCGGTCGCCTCCTTCTGCGAAGCAGTCATGCTCGCGAAGGAGGAGGCGGGCCGTGAGAGGGAGAGGACAGCGTCCTACGGTCGACGGCAAGTTGTGTTCCACGCGCGCCTCAAAGAGCGTCAGCACGATGATGGGGGCTCCGTCTAGAGGGCCAAAGCCTGCCGGGGTCGCGGGACTTATTCCATTACCGTGACCCTTGAAAGTAAAGTGCTAATGAAGGACACCGTGGATTTTAGTCAGTACAAGTCTGACAGTAAGTGGGACTAGTTGGACTCATTTGATGATTTTACCACGCAAAGAAAAAAAGTACCTTTTTCCAAGTTGTTTTTGAACAGGCAACCAGGTAACTTAACAAGCTTATGATTTTGTGATTTTTCGTGATACAGATTTAAAATTCTGTACATAGATTCTTTATACAAAAATACTATGCAGTTGTATCCGGATTCGATTATTTATACCATATTTATCATGTAATTCTAGATAGGACAATATTAATGTTGACACAAAACGCTTACACTACACTTGAAGCCAAATAAACCGACCCTCAACTACACACACACACACACACACACATAAATATATAATAAAAAACAACAAAGAGCCCACGGTCCGTCTGTCTGTCCGCGGACAATGGGGTCCCTGAGGCACCTTGTAGATTAAAAATTTTCTTGTTGTTACGATGATGAGAAATATCTAGATATACTTGTGTCTAGGTTTATAGTTTTGGTATTACTTTCACTTTTTATTTTTATACTTTTGAAGGTAGTTTGTGGGTGTTTAATGCTTCTATGTTTGTCTTATGTGTCAGTAAAATGTGTGGGTAACTAAATATAAAATAATCTTACTAACAATAATTATACATAATATTATTACTATACATAATATTGTCTATTACCACACCGCTCAATAAATATCTGACCACAATTATTGTAAACGTATACTAAATACTAATTTGAAAAGTAATATTCTTGTAATAAAGATAATAACTATGATCAATGATATGCTTCCTCTCTCCTAAACTCACTTATTTGCTGTGCCCGACAGGGTCCATGTTATGATCTAATTATACATTTTACCACCTAAGAATACATGTGGAATGCAATAAAAGTATTGAGTATAATAATTACGGATGATTTGAAGGCACGGTAAGCGCAGTGGGTTAGCGATTGAACTGCTGCGCTGCGTGTCGCGGGTTCGATTCCCGCACGGAACAAATATTTGTATGATCTACAAGTAGTTGTTCCGGGTCTGAGTGTTTGTGTATGTGAGTTTATATGTTTGTAAACGTACCCACGACACAGGATAAATTCCTAGTGTGGGGCAACGTTTTTTTTTTTAGAAAAGAAAACGAAATTAATGAATATCAAAAAAGATGGGAAAGTTTGTGAGTAAAATTTGTGTATATTTAATTTTGTGTGTTTTGCAACACATTCTGTCTTGTAGATCTGTTTTCATGATGTTAGTATTAATTCCTTGTTATATATCAAAGGATTAATGTACCATCATCAGTCTATAAATGTTCCCACTGCTGGGACACAGGCCTCCTCTCTGAGAGAGGGAGTGGGCCATAATCCACCACGCGGGCCCAGTGCGGGTTGCTAGATGTCACATGTCTTCGAATTTTTGGTTCTAGGACATGCCGGTTTCCTCACGATGTTTTCCTTCACCGTTTTGAGAGCAGTGGTGATGAATAAGTAAATTACACTAAGTAATGCGCCTGGCTCGCGGGCATGCGGGCGGCGCGGGCATGCGGGCGGCGCGGGCATGCGGGCGGCGAGTAAAGGGCAACTCGCTGTCCGACCATGGACCATGCCCGGGTCGACGGCGCGTTGTGTTCCACGCGCGCCTCAAAGAGCGTCAGCATGATGACGGGGCCCCCTCTCTAGAGGGCCAAAGCCTGCCGGGGTCGCGGGACTTATCTCATTACCGTGACCCCGGAATATAAAGGGCTATTGAAGGACACCGTGGATTTTAGTCAGTACAAGTCTGACAGTATGGGGTGGGAGGACTCATTTGATGATTTTACCACGCTAAAAAAAAAAAAAAAAGTAATGCGCCTGGCTGGATTCGAAGCCACGACCTACAACTCGTAAGTCGGGGCCGATACCACTGTGTCAACAATGCTCTGAATGTATACCCCGTTTGAAATTCATTAATTTTATGATTTGTTACATTTCTTTTTGTTGCAATTGTCTGGTTAATTTTGTAAGCAAACTTGTCCGTTTTGTTACCAAATTTATGTCCATTTTGTTACCCCTTTCTCTAACCAATAACAATATAAAAACACATTAAATTCCGTTTAAGAAACCACCGTTTCTTCCCCTTTGTAACCTCTTCATTATATTTAATTGAAATCTCCTAAAGCGCAAACAATACATCTAAAGGTGCGCACACACAGTCCCACCTGGCTTCTAGCCTTATAAAGGTGTAATTACACGGACTTATGAATGGCATATCTATCAGGCCCGAGTTGTAATTATGTGAAGGCCATAAAATAGGCTTACTGCAAGGGGGAATCAATTTATTTTGTTTAATTATGTTGTAGGGGTGAAATAGGTGGTGGGGTATTTTTTTAAGTTATGGTTTTTTTAATTGTACGGTGGTACGGTTTTGAAGAATTTTTCTTTTTAATGTGATTGGATGAGTTTTCTTTGTAAAATCCGAAATATTAAAAAAATATTAAAAAAAACTTAACACAAAAAAAGCATAAAATAACTTTGAGAGGATAAACCAGTTTTTTTTTTTGTTTTTTATTAAAGTTTCCCCTCACTATGAAATTCTCCTGTATCGTGGGAGCTTTTACAAACAACCACACAATCGGACAAATAGTGTGAGACAAGGTTTAAAAAAACTATAATTATATTCTGTGGTTGCCACGGCGGCGTAGCATCAAAACGCTACGCGCAGTTCTACGGCGTAGCAGCGAAACACTACGCGCCGTGCTACGGCGTAGCAAGTTTTATGAAAATAGAAATTCTTAGTGTAAGGAAACGTTCAAAAATAAATATACAATTATTGGGTGAGCTCGCTCCACCTTAGGTCTCTTCTGTATTCGCGGAACTGCCCAAATTGGTAATCGCGACCCTGGAACGTAAAGGGCAATTGGAGGAACACGGTGAATTTTAATCAGTACAAGTCTGACAGTTCCTTCTGCTGCGGACTTATTTTGATGATATTACCAGAAAAAAAAGGTTTCACCTATTTTACTGATATTCGCGTTTGAATCAGTTACCGTCAAGAATAATTAAGCATTAAATGGAAAAACGTTTAAAATTAAATTGAGGAAAATGTTAATTGTTCATGTACCTATTTCATAATTTGCATGAGTTTTTTAATACTACTGCATATCCGGAATGGATAGACTGCTGAGCCTAATAATGTTAAGCTTACAATTAGACCACCAATAAATACTAATGTACACAGTTTTACATCAACACTAGACTTTATCTTTTGTTTCTGGGCTCGATTGAAGCCAAGAGTAAAACATTTTAAATTAATAAAAAACTTTTTGAAAAAAAGGAACCGACTTCAAAACCAAACACAAAAAAAGTGTAAAATAACTTTTCTGTCGGAAGTCGGTGGCTTTGTTTTTTATTTCATTGACTATGGCCACCGATTCCGAAAGAAAAGTTATTTTACACTTTTTTATGTTTGGTTTTGAAGTCGATTCCCTTTTTTTCAAAAAGTTTTTTATTTTACCCTTTTTAGTTTAATATTCAACAAAAATCATAATAATCGGAGTCTTTGAAAATCTACAATCCTAATAAGCAATAAAAACGGATCTATGCGGGCAACTTCACGAGATATCTATTATTGTTATATACTAAAACCTTCCCCAGAATGTACAAATACTTTCCTGAAAACCGCATCAAAATCGGTTTAGCCAAACGCGAGATAATTGCGGACAAACATATATACAGGTCGAACTGAGAACCTACTTTTTTTTAAGTCGGTTAAAAAAGATTGTTTTTATCACATAGACCTTACACTATGAAGATAATTTATTATTTAACTTTCTAATTTATTAATTTATTGAGTAAAGTTTTAATTTGCCATATTATTATGATATGTTTATTTTGTTTTGTTCGTTTTTGTTGAAATATAAACAAAGTTGCAAACAGTCGTATGGTGAAAGGATTTTGAATGTTATTGAGAGGTTGGGGTGCTACTGTTTATTTTGTGAGGACATTTTCCTGTATAAATATATAGTTTTTTCAGTGTTGCGATAAAAGATGAAAGGTCTTTCAACAGTTTTCATGGTATCATGCTGCGTTTTAACGAAATCTAATATTTCTGTAACCTGAAAGTAACAATTTCAACATGATTTTAACTTTTGCGTTGTGAATTGTTTTAATAACTGATTTATTGTTTATTTTAAATAGAATTGGAATTAGATCAAGACGTTTTGGGTACATCGCTTACACATTTATTTTTAAATTCGTGTTTTAAAAATTAAAACGTTAAACAAATTTTAAAGGAGTTTTTTGCCCATTCTTCTTGATACAAACCTACCCTTGCAAATGGGTGTAGAATCGATCCCGTCTCATTTCCTTTAATTTTAATATTCGACGTTTAATATTGCCTCTTTGATGGGCTAATTGAAATAAATGTTTTGACTTTGATGTGCTTTTTATCGGTTTAGCCCATCAAGTAGCTTCATGAATATTTCACTTTGTTCCCCGCTAGCACTACCACCCCACCCCAAACAGTCGCAAGAAAAGCGACAAAACATTAACTCAGTCAATATGTTACTTCGTTAGCTTCCATCTCGCTCTGTTCTTTAGTGTTAGAGCGGGATACACAATGATTTAGCTCGACGCCCGTCACATGTTCGTTATGACCGCTTAATATAGGAGATTTGTTAAGGGGAAGTGCTTTGTTCCTATTGTTGTGTTTTTGGAGGATTTATTTTTACTGGCTTCTGAAGAATAAAAACTAAAAAATAGACGTTTAATAATTAGTTCGATTATTATTTTCTGTATATTACACCCATTGTCATTGTTAGGGACCTTACTGAGGACCTTATGGATTGAAACCAGCGGACTGTATTAATACTGATTATAATAATATATTGGCAATTTACAAGGAATATCCCGGACAAACAATACAAGAGACCCTTGATATATATTATGTGCTCGCGCAGCCATCGCTCGCGTCACCCGATGATTGGCGACAACGCCCGAACAGTCATACACAAATTAACAAAAATACATCAAAACATGATCAATATTACAGTAAAATAAAATCAAATTACCTAGGTACATACAATAAAAAAAAATATAATAAAATAAATTTAATTTAAATCAATGATGACGGCGCGGCGTTATCAATTTCACATACTTTTATAAGTATGTCAAATTATACGTAATAGTATGTCGAACTATACGGAGAACTTTATGGTTCTTTATGTGTTAAGAAAAGCATGTAGGCAAAGTCTTACAACGCTGACAACAAGCCTGGCCCTTTAGCCAAACAGCAGTCGGCAATATATTTTCAACTTTATGCCGGAGCGTGTAAACTTGAAAATCTATTGAAGTTTATAGATCGTTTTCGTTTGTTTCGTTCGTTATCGCTGAGCAGTATTTAATAGATAATTTCAACTTTATGAGCTAATGTATAAAGTTGAAAATGTATTAGTGACTGCTGAGCGATAACGATTGTCGTCTGCTGTCGTGTGCTATTTGGCTAAAGGGCCTGATGACTTAAAAAAATATTAGTCATCACGTCGGATGAATTATAAGAAAATAACATCTTGTTGCAACATTAAGCAATATTCGAATGACAACTGTCAAGTCTAGACTTTATCAGCGGTTTGATTATTCCTAATTTTCTGTTTTAAACATCAACAGCACAACTCCCCCTTAACAAAATCCACACAACTTAACACCCAAGTTAATTTCAAGCGTGTTTTAAGTTAAACTTGACAAAGTTTCGGGTCAGCCCGCACACTGTATGTACATCAATAACTTAGGTATACTTTATTGATTACTTATTAACTTAGTTATTGTAATCGTAATCGTATGAGTTTGACTCGACTGCGTGTGTTTCCGGGATATTTTGTAGGAGTATTTAAATGTATTGTTTATTGGGATTTTGTGTTTGAAATTAATTAAAAGGCGTGTATGACCGGTATTTTATACAGCGACGCTGGAAAGTGATTTTGTCGTATCTCGAAAAATGGTATTTTTTTTATTGCATATTTGAATTCAGAAAAAAATACTGTGTCGGACAGTCTGATCCATGTTTTCCTAGGAGTTTTTTTTATGATACGACGTGGACTTTTTCTTAACTTTTTTAAGAAAACATACTTCAAAATGCTGTAAGTACAGTCAGCATAAAAAGTTGCTGACCACATTCAGATTTTCAAAATAGTTGTACACCGTAATATTACGTAGTATTACGGTGTACTGCGATTTTGAAAATCTGAATGTGGTCAGCTACTTTTGATGCTGACTGTACCATAAAATCAGCTATTTTACAAAAACAAATAGATACAACAAAATCAACATCATAATCATTGTCTAACATTTCAATACTATTTTGTTGTGCCTTACATAATAACTACCAAGATACAGCAATATTGATGATTCAAATTGAAATACCAATTGCTGTAACTCGCAAAAACTCATGTTATACCAACTTTAGAACACTATATTTAATGTTATCTAATAAATTTCATAATAAGAAATATGTGTTCCAAAAACTACCTCTTGATTTCAGCTAGTTTACGAGTTATGAATTTTTTAAATAGTTTTTTGGCTCTGGTGTAAAGTTCCACTTTTCGAGATACTACAAGATTGCTTTCTTGCGTCGACAGATTTTTATAATTTTTGGGTATCACAGATCCGATTTTAATGAAATACCATACGCGTTACCAAAATACAAAGATAGCATTTTCGAAAAAACACTGTTGCAGCCAAATTATACTGATTTTAAACTTTCCACAGACACAGAGATTTCCAATTCAATATCATCATCAGTCTATTAATGTTCCCATCGACTCGGGACACAGGCCTGCTATCTGTGAGAGGGAGTGGGCCTTAAATAATCCACCACGCGGGCCCATTGCGTTTTGGTAGATGTCACGTCATGTCTTCGAATTTTTGGTTCTAGGACATGCCGGTTTTGTCACGATATTTTCCATCGCCGTTTTGAGAGCAGTGGTGCTAAAATAAATTACACAAAGTAATTCGCATGGCTGGATTTAAACCCACGATTTACAACAGTTGGGTTCAGTTGGGGCCGATGGCACTGGGCCGCCATCCAGTACTCAACTGCCCAACCTTTTCCTGCTCAGGTGATTTCCAATTAACTTTTTTCACGAAATAAAAAGAAAATATTCGAAAACTTTCTCACTTCTTCGTGAAAATCGACTCATCTAAAAACACAACTTCAAAAAGAGTTGATATGAGAGATTCATTATGATTTTCAGAGTTTTATATATGCATGCATGTGTATCTTAGGAAAGATAACAAACTAAGTGCAAGATTGTTACGTCCATTTTGATGAGAAATTACCTATTTTTTGTTGTTAATGAAAATACGCGAGTAAGTAATATCAACATAGAATAATTTAAGCTACAATACTATTCCCATTTTAAAATTACTCAGAACTGTCGCAACGCAAATTGCCTTTTAAAAGTAAGTCACTTTAAGACACGGAGGAAGTAACAAATGGAGTGTATATTATTTTACTTTTACTACTATTTTTACTAGTTATATACTTTATATCTTGAAATCCTCTTCTTCAATATAGTAGCGAAATCAGTTCATAATGTTCCCGGTATTTCAACTCAGGGGTTCTGTCTGTGAGAGGGAAAAGGCCATAATGTACCTCACTACTGAGGGTTGATTAGAGACAGTAAGTACCATAAAACTTTGGGGTAAGTTTTTTGAAATATAAACTTTTGTAGGTGATGTTTTAATGCAATTTAATATTATTATGAAGATCCCACCACCTTTGAAAATCAACCGCCAGCAAGCCTATAAAAGCAGTGCGCGCCCTACCAATCGTCCATAAAGACCGGTTAAGCAGCACACAATCTCTTCTAGATTGACCTGCGAGATGCCATTCAAAAAAAAAAAAAAAAAAAAAAAAAAAACCAATCGTCCATTTTGTTCGAGGATCTCGCCGAGCTCACATCTCTTCTGTCGTAAATTGTATCTGCTTATTTATTACTTTTGTGATTTATTATTTGTGTGATATTGCTATTTTTCTGATTGTGTAAAACTAATTAAAGTTAGGTTATTTTCGTGTCTCTCGTTTTTTTTTTATTATAAAATTAAAGCCGCCGCTTAAATCAGAAGTGGGATAGGCTCCATAGTCTATCCTAGCTCTGGTCATCAGCGAACAGATTAGTTTTTGGTAGTTTAGAATGGCCGAAAGGTCCTCAACTCGCGTTAGAGGTAGGAATAGGCGCGATCAAAATAGTGAAGATGACGGGCTCCAACAAACGTTGGGAGCTATTCTTGCGCGTCTCAATGCGTTAGAGAATAGCTGCATACCCGCAACAAGCACCGAACCATCGGATGCGCATTCTGTCGTGGTGCCTAGCACAGTTGCTATGCCTCCACCGCAGTCGCCACCGCCAGCGATACCCCCATCGCATCTCAGTACGACTGGGGAGTCGCTTGCGAGTAATTCAACGATGGATGTCACCGATCGTCTCATAGGCGCGCTGAGTGCGTTGTCTAAGGTCAGATCTAAACATTATTATATTTCTAACTTCGACCCTAGTTTGCATGATATCGATTCTTGGTGTGAGGAGGTAGAACGGGCGCGTAGTATCAATGATTGGGACGATAATGAGTGTTTAGCTCGGATTGCTCACTGTTTAAAGGGGGATGCACGCGCTTGGCTCAGCGAATGGGTCACTAACGACCGTTCGTGGACAAATTTTAAATTTGAATTTAAACCGTTATGTTCACGAAGAATCGATATTGCTAATATTCTTTATGATGTTATGAGTACCAACTCCGACAATTATTCTACGTACGCCGAGTACGCTAGACGCTCCGTCTTGCGTCTTAATATTGTAAAGGGCTTAAGCGACGAGTTGACAGTCGCAATTGTAATACGTGGAATAACTGACGCACAGGTACGCGCTGCTGCAACTAATGCTAAGCTTTTGCCTAAAGATCTTGTCGATTTCTTTTCTATTTATACAAAACCGAAATCGAAAACGAGTGTTAGTTCCGTGAAACCTCAAAGTAACAATAAACACTTCGACAAAAATTCACGTAAGCGCCCTCTCTCGAATAAAAGTGATATTAAGTGTTATTCATGCCAGTCCACTGGTCATCTACAGCGTTCTTGTCCGAAACAATCAAAAACAAACGACTCAAAGTCGAGCGAACCGTGTTCGTTTTGTAAAAAACCGGGTCATGACGCAACAGTTTGTTTCGCAAAGCAGCGATCTGACGGGAACAATAAGAAAAATGTTAATTATTGTCACGAACTAAAAGGCGCTTCCACGGACAGTGACGTCACAACCGCGGTTATACAGGGTATCCCCATAGACGTGTTGATAGATAGTGGTTCACGCGTATCGCTAATATCCGAACTTGTTTTGAAACATTTTAAATGTGCACAAGTACCCACATATCAAGTATTACGAGGCATAGGTAATCAAAATATTCAGTCTAGTAGCCGCGTTACTTTAGTTATAGAATTTAGCGATATTTCGTTAGAAGTTGATTTCTTAGTTGTTCCTCAAAAATGCATAAATGTACCAGTGCTAATAGGGACCGACGTGTTAAATCGGGATGGTGTGACGTATATACGTGCCAATAATCAACAACGAATTATGCGGATTCCTAGTAATAGCGGTAAAAATGTATTTCTCGTTAACTCAATTGAACAGTTTTTAATTAACACGCCGTTGGTAGGTACTGATCGTCAAAAATTATTATCTGTTGTTAATGAGTTTAAGCAATTCTTTATCGTCGGTACTGCTTTAACCACGGTTACAACCGGTAGTATGCAGATTCGGTTGACGAGTGATACGCCTGTTTGTTATAGGCCTTATAGGCTTTCGATTGAAGAAAAATTAAAAGTCCGTGAGATTATTAAAGATCTACTAAGTAAAGGCATCATTCGTGAATCTGAGTCACCTTACGCTAGTCCGATAATTCTTGTTAAGATAAAAGACGGCAACGATCGTATGTGCGTGGACTATCGAGCGCTAAATGCAATTACTGTTAAGGATCGTTACCCATTGCCCCTAATAGAAGACCATATCGACCGTCTTGGTAAAAGCAAGTATTTCAGCTGTATAGATATGGCTTCAGGCTTCCACCAGGTGGTACTTGATAACGATTCGGTTCCCATGACCGCTTTTGTGACCCCAGAAGGTCACTTCGAATACCTTAAAATGCCGTTTGGTCTTGCGAACGCGCCGGTAGTCTTTCAACGAATCATCACTAAGACTCTGAAATCGCTAATTGAATCCGGTAAAGCACTAGCCTACGTCGACGATGTCTTAGTACTGGCATCAACCATAGATGAAGCTATACAAAACTTACGCGAAGTTTTACATACGCTAACGTCAGCCGGGTTCTCTATTAACTTAAAGAAAAGTAAGTTTGTGGCCACAGAAGTCGAATATTTGGGTCGTACTATATCTGAAGGTCAGGTTAGACCGAGTCAACAAAAAATCCAAGTATTAATTGACTCTCCTGTGCCCACAAACGTTAGACAGGTTCGACAGTTACTTGGCCTGGCTGGATATTTTCGTCGGTACATACCTGGTTATGCCTCTAAGACTGCGCCAATAGCTAGCTTGACGCGAAACAATGTTAACTTTCATTGGGGTGCGGAACAAGAAAAAGCTCGAAAGTTCCTTATTGACGCTCTAACTAATGAACCCGTACTTGCTATCTTTGACCCAATATTACCAACAGAGTTGCATACCGACGCGAGTTCAATTGGTTATGGCGCGGTACTCATTCAAGTACATGAAAAGAGTCTGAGGCGAGTCGTGGCCTATTTTAGTAGAACAACCCAAGGCGCGGAACCGCGATACCATTCGTACGAGCTCGAGACGCTCGCGGTCGTTAAAGCCCTACAACATTTTAGGCATTATTTGTTAGGTATCACGTTCAAAATTGTGACCGATTGCAATGCACTTAAATTAACAGAACGAAAAAAAGACCTTCTACCACGTGTCGCGCGTTGGTGGATATATATGCAGGATTTCCACTTTACGATAGAATATAGAAAGGGCGTAATGATGCAACACGCAGACTATCTGAGTAGAAATCCTGTTGATGTTCGTCAAATCACCAGACCGAGAAACTGGGCTCAGATTGCTCAATCAGCGGACGAGGAAACTCGTAAGTTGATTGACAAAGTAAATAATAACGAATTAGATTCATCTCGCTATGTTGTTCGTAACGAACTGCTTTATTACAAATATACCCCTACTGGGGCGGAGCCAAGGCTACTGTGCTATATCCCCAAGGGGCACAGGTTGAGTCTTCTGCGAATTTTTCATGACCAGCACGAACATATAGGCGCGGATAAAACCATTGATCTCATTCAGCGTCATTTTTGGTTCCCTGGCCTTTCTACATTTGTAAAAAAATATGTTGGGCACTGTTTAGTATGCCTCTCATCCAAAAGAGCCCCTAGGGCTCCTCACTATCCGATTTCCTCATGGCACAAGCCTGATACTCCATTTAGTACTGTGCATATGGATGCACTAGGTCCTCTCCCTATCTCAAACGATAATAAATATGTTTTGCTTATTGTGGATGCCTACTCTAAGTATTGTCTCTTTTATGCTTTAAAAAGGCAAGATTCTGAGGAACTAAAACGAGTAGTAACTAACGCCATTTCTCTCTTTGGTACCCCTAAGCTTATAGTATGTGATAGAGGACGTATGTTTGAGAGTGTGAGTTTTCAGGGTTGGGTTTCCGATTTGGGTAGTCAAATTCATTTTGTAACTCCGGAGAGGCATAGTGAGAACGGTCAGGTAGAGCGCTACTGTCGTACTTTACTCAACATGTTACGCATAGAGGCCAATAAACGCGACAATAAGTGGTCCGAGTCACTGTGGAAAATGCAGCTGGTGATCAACTGCACTAAACAAAAAAGTACTCAAATTTCACCACTGCAATTGCTTGTTGGCATTGAGGCAGTGACCCCGGTCATAAGATCACTTGTTCGTGATGTCTCACTAGACAATACCCACCCTAATCGCGAGAGCTTGAGAGAGTTGCAAAGGCAACGCACTAGCGAATTGCTAGATCAAAATAGACGTAAGCAAGACGATTACGTAAACAAAAATCGAAAAGTCGTACGTATATTCAAACAAGATGATTATGTGTTTGTTATAAAAACCTCTCAAGTTACAGGCAAGCTGGACTCAGGAATGCGAGGACCGTATCGTGTGACAAAGGTCCTACCTCACGGTCGGTATGAACTGCAATTGCTAAGTGGCTCATATGGCAAGGTCACTCAAGCTATCGCCGAGCATATGGTTGCATGGCGAGGAGAGTGGACCCCTGAGTCCTGTGCTATGTTTTTCGATGGTAAGTAGACTTTATGTAATTGTTTAACGCTAAACGATGTTATTTATGTTTTTGTGTGGCATTGAGCGTAGCTCTGCCAGGACATGCTAACTGGGTGCCTCTGTCCATATTATGTTTTTTGTGTGGCATTGAGATGAGTCTCTGCCGGGACACGCTAACTGGGTGCCTCTGTCCATGTAAGACATGCTAACTGTGTGCCTCTGTCTGTATTACTTGTGTGGCATTGAGCGTAGCTCTGCCAGGATATGCTAACTGGGTGCCTCTGTCCATGTTATGATTTTTGTGTAGCATTGATGTGTAATTCTGCCGAGACAAGCAAACTGGGAGCCTCTGTCTGTAATATTATTAACTATGCACGTTATTTGAGATATATCATTAGGACGTGCTATTATGTATCACCCATGTACATAAGGGATAATGAGATTGCAATGAGATTGCGATTAAATAAGACAAACCTTAGATTGTCTTCGGATATACGAATAGTGTATATCCTGTTGGTTAATTTATAAGAATGATACTCTCATTGTTTTTATCTCATTTTCAGATGACGATTATCATCTGGGTGCTGGTACCTCTACTAGTACACCTAGAAGTACCTGCCAAGAAGCTGCTGAAGTCAGCCAGGGGGTTCCACCGAATACAGAGCCTGAAGTCATTCCGAGTCCACTTGCCGAGCGTCGCGACGGCGCTGAGATACACGCGCAGGGTGAGGTCGAGGACGACCACACGTCAGGAGAGGCCGTATTATGAAGATCCCACCACCTTTGAAAATCAACCGCCAGCAAGCCTATAAAAGCAGTGCGCGCCCTACCAATCGTCCATTTTGTTCGAGGATCTCGCCGAGCTCACATCTCTTCTGTCGTAAATTGTATCTGCTTATTTATTACTTTTGTGATTTATTATTTGTGTGATATTGCTATTTTTCTGATTGTGTAAAACTAATTAAAGTTAGGTTATTTTCGTGTCTCTCGTTTTTTTTTTATTATAAAATTAAAGCCGCCGCTTAAAATATAGTAAAAATCTAACTCAATCTACTGCCTTCTCCAGCAGTCGATATCAACAGTTCCTAAAGCAATTCGGTTGCTCGAGGTGATCCGTGTTTGTGCGTAAATAGAAGTTTCAAGTCTGTAGTTTGCCATGCAATCGCCGTTCGATGCATTTGATACTGATCGCTTCTAGCACACGGTGCAGGCTAACCTAAAACGAGCAAAGTCGCGCTCATAAACGAGTTTTTAATCAGTAAAACAATCTATGGCGCAAAAGTCAATTGACACATGTATTTTAGCTCTCCATTTCCTAAATCCTCCATGCCACAACCTCAGTTAGTTATCCCTGCAACCGCCTATAAACGGTTCCGTAATTCAAACTGTCCTGCGCAACACCTGGGCACTTTTAAATATACCCCGACATATTTATTGTTAGGGGTTAATATCGCAAAGTACCCCTTTTAGAGTGCTAATGGCGAGCGCCTACTAAAGGGTTAATTTGACCGACTTATAAATTAGTGCGAGTGAATTTGTGGCGAAGTTTTTAAAGTGTTATGGTGTTTTCAATGGGTACTTTTTCTTAATTTCTTAGCATAATAGCTGTACTTATACTGTAAATATAAACATAACTAAATAATTTTTTGTAAAATGTTGGCAAGATGAGACTCGTACTATCAAAAAGTTATCAGATCTGACGTAGAGTCACGCTTCTTTCTTATCTTGCAAGCCCTAACTTCACAAACTCTACACCTGTATATGTATATTATATACATATAATTATAAACTCACGACTTGTTGCCATGGGGCTAGGCAGAAACTACAGAGATGGCTACACCTATCATCATCTTCCTGCCCTTATCCCATTCTACTTGTGGTCGGCGCAACACGTTTTTTTCTTCCATTCTCCCCTATCATACGTCACAGTATCATTTACTCCTTTTTCATTCATATCATTCCTTGGACAATCCATCCATCTTTTCTTTGGCCTTCCTCTTCCTCTCCATCCATCAATATTCATACTCATCACTCTCTTAGTCACATGGGTGTCATCCCTCCTCATCACATCCGATCCATACAACACGACAAGTCTAATCACGGATTTGTATATTTTCCCCTTTAACTTGAGGGGCATTACATATAGATGACTACACCTATATCATTTATAATAAAAAATAATAAGTAAATAAATATTTTTTAAATATATGGCTTGACTGTTTAATAGATTTAATAAGAATTGTATGACAGACTAGACCCACACCCGGCTTTCTCTTTGGGGCTTAGAAATACACTGTATGCTCTTAGTTTTCTCAAGATCGATCGCGATGGAAGACATAATAATCGATGCCCTCTGCCCCTACCTACGAGCGATGTAAATAAGACCAAAGGATGGCGCTCGATGCAAGCCTATTCCAACCGGTACTATTGTAAAAAAAAAAACTAAGGGGGAGGCCTATGTTCAGCAGTGGATATCCGACAGCTGATTATAATAATGATGAAATGATGAAACATTTATTTTATCTTTGCAGAACTCTGTGGATGAGAGTGAACACAAGTTATCAAATGACATAGATCTGTCCAACGTTCTGGATTCCGACAAAAATTCCAATGTCTTGGATGGCAACGGAAAACTACGAGGTATGTAATCAAGTTCAAATCGTAAATTTCATTTAGGCCATCAAAGAGACACTTTTAAACGTCGAATTTTAAAATTAAAGGAAATGGGATAGGATTGATTCTGAAGGTGGAGCGACGACCTTCGTAAGGTGGCCGGTAACGGCTGTATAAGATTAGCCGGTGATCAAGTGAAATGGCGTGCGATTGGAGAGGCCTATATCCAGCATTGGACTGCTATAGGCTGATGACGATGATGACGAAGAGTCAGCAAAAATAGACGACGTTTTAAAAAAATACAGCCAATTTTAAACTGTCTGTTTTCAGAATTCTACAAGAAACTAGTACAAACAGACGCCAAAATCAAATCCCTAAAAAAGATCAGCGAAAGCGAAGTACCGTACATAGAAGACGACGTCCAAAAGTCCCCAGAAAGATCCAGAAGGTCCCTCAAACTGTACCACTATCCAAAAAGATACCGTGTTATCAGACCACGTAGGTCCTTATTCGGAAAACATCATGCCAACGAAACAAGAAAATATAGCAACAGGACTAGAATGAAAAGATTTGGCAATGATTATGAAGGACCAACTGGTTTAATTATTGAGAAGAAGAAATTGTTAGTTCAGTACAAACCTACTGGGAAAAACAGGATACCAGTCAAGAAATGCCAGCATGCTCCAGCAAGAACGCACACACATGAAAAACAAATGATGCACCCATTTTACAAGAACTCACAACGGTTGGACTTGCTTTTGGACAAATTCTTAAACAAAAATCTACCAGAAATAATGTCAGATCCGTTTGGACTGGATGATTTGTTCACAAATGAGAAACTAAACAAGCCTTGTAAACATCCAAAACCACATAAAAATATTAATATCATTGGCAATGAACAATTGGTAGATCAGATACCGAAGCCGAAATTTAAGTTCAAAAATTTAAAGGAAGAAAAAGTGGATATTTTGAAAGAGAATGATATGAAACTTGGTGTCACTACTCCAGATGTTTTTAAAATGTTAAGTCCTGAGTCCACGACGGCATACGAGACAGATTTCTTCAATCATAAGATAAAAATGATTGGAAAAGAGCACAAGAAAATTGTGACACCCAGTACTGAAAATTTTGAAGTAATGTTGAGTGTTTCGACTATACTGTAAGTATTTGTTTATTTCTTTAGTTTCTTGCTTAGATTCACAAATGGCTGCTAGCGTAAATTAGTACCGGTGTCCTCACGGCGGCGATAGGCGGAGACCTCTCGCGCCCGGCTTTGGTCGAGGCCATGCTGCGGTGCGAGACGGAGTGGGAAGCGGTCGCCTCCTTCTGCAAAGCAGTCATGCTCGCGAAGGAGGAGGCGGGCCGCGTGAGGACGAGGATAGCGTCCTCCCTCCACCCTAGCCGCAGTGGTAGACGCCCACGGCGTCGGACGTCAGCAGACGATCTCCGGCCACCGTAGGGGCGGACATGCGAGCGGCGAGTAAGAGGCAACTCGCTGTCCGACCATGGACCATGCCCGGGTCGACGCGACGGCGCGTTGTGTTCCACGCGCGCCTCAAAGAGCGTCAGCAAGATGACGGGGCGCCCCTCTAGAGGGCCAAAGCCTGCCGGGGTCGCGGGACTTATTCCATTACCGTGACCCTGGAACGTAAAGGGCTATTGAAGGACACCGTGGATTTCAAGTTGAAGTTCTGAAGCTTCGTCGTCGCCCAGACAAGGCTGTTTGTGAACGAGTGGATATTTTTGGAGCCCCTGGCGGGGCACGGTCCATCCACGTCCCTATTATTATAAATGGTGAATCCATTTGGCTAACTAATAACAGCCACGTGTTGATTTTTAAGGTTAAGTCTATTGTCTACAAAACAGACTGTTAACTCTGGCGCTTTCTCTTCTATGTTCTTTTATCATATATGTAAATGTAATCTATCTAAATGCATAATATGTTACGGCTAATACCCGAAGTGCGGTTACACCTAGTTTTAACCGGCTAAAACTAGGTGTAACCGACCACATGTGGTTAAACCTAGATGTATCCTTCCTTCACAGGAGCAATTCGACGGAGCCCCGCTTGACGGGGCTCCTACTTCTGGGTGGTTTAAAAAAATAACCACGAGGAGACTCAGACAATACCCGAAATTGTCCGAGTCGGGGTGCCAGCAAGCCCCGAGGCTGCACCTAGTTCTAATCGAAGATAAGTAGGATA